>VWZZ01005631.1:265854-352468 GCA_013399095.1 Psophia crepitans
AAAAAAAAAGCCCAAAAACCAACCAAGCAAGAAGTGGCCAAGGGATTCACACAGTTTTTATCCTTGATTAAAAAAAAAACAACCCAAAACTTGATTAAAAACTCCTTGGCAAGCAACTTGATTTGTTTTCCTTTTTGCTCTCCAGCTACAGAATAAAAAGGACCCATCTTAGTAAATCTTTCTACAGCTATTTTCTCATCACAATCGCTTGCCTTGCTCGTGATCTTGTGGTCACTGACCAAGGGTTGCACGAGGCAGAGCTGAATGCGCCGCTGTTCAAAGCGGATCTGCCGAGCCTGCTGTGCCAGGCCGATGACACCCGCGCATGTCACCAGCTACCACTGACATCACCGTGAGCGTTTTGTGGATGCAAGGAGGTAACAACCCTCAGAAGATCTCACAACACGGTATATTTAATTGAGATAGAAACGTGGTACATGCATATTACATCTTCAAAGGTGGTTTTGGTTTTGTAAACGAAGTGTAGACAAATCCATGTGACTCCCATGCAAGATGAATTAAACTAAGAAACAAACCACAATTTCAATAAAGTAACTGACGATGACAATGGACTTGTACTAAAATCCACAAATACGTACACGTATGTATATACACACACAAAATCGGCATATAAGGCTAAAAGGCCCAATTTTCATTTGCAGTGAGGCGAACTTCCAGTGAACAGTGGCCTTCAAGTCAACATGAAAT
Source organism: Psophia crepitans (assembly GCA_013399095.1). NCBI lineage: Eukaryota > Metazoa > Chordata > Aves > Gruiformes > Psophiidae > Psophia > Psophia crepitans. The sequence continues at coordinate 266,563 of VWZZ01005631.1, forward strand.
ACATCAGCTTATGTCAGGACATTGTAAAGGAGTTTGTTCAGATGCAAACGAGACCTCCACATCCCTGGAAAAGCAAATACACACATTGTGGTGTCTTCAATTTAAAGTGAAGGCCACAGTGTACCAGGCAGTGGTCTCCTACCAGAGTACTTCTACACACAGGAGATTGGCTCCGGAAGGCCAAAAATACCATGGAGGGGAGTATGCGAATTCCTACAGTTTCCTTTTTATTTTCAGTTCAGAAAGAGTCTCCTTGGCCACTCATTTATATTAAATGCTCTTGGATCCTTCAATGCAGAGGAAGGGTTACAGAACAAAAAACATCGGTGTTTGCAAAGCTCAAACTTACCCTATTGGGTTCAGCTAAGGACAAGAGTTCAAAGGCCTGAACACTTACCTGGAGTTTCAAGGAAAATTACCCAAACGTGGAGATGCCCGTCTTCCTCAGGTACTGTCCCTGGAGCATATCTGCATCTGCTCTGCAAAGGGGATGGCACCTTTCCTGGCGGAAGCAGATCCACAGCAGCGAGGTTTGGGGTTCCTCTCTCTGCCGCATCTTCTAAGGAGATGCGTGGAAGCCTCCTCTGACCCTGCTGCTCTCGGCCATGGCAGCAGAGATCTTTCTGCAGAGCCTGCGCAGGCTTGCGTCCAACCACAGCCACAGCCCGCAGCTGGCCCGTCTGTTTAGGGGCTGCCATGCTATTCTGTTCTCACGCTTGATTTAGAGTTTCCCCATTTTATTTTTTGAGGCGAACCATTTCTTAGATAAATTTTTAAAACTCAGTAAGAACATATTTTCCTCTTTTAACGTGGCTGTAATAAGTTTTCATTAAAAGGATTGTGTCTGGGTGTGGGACAGTACCTCTGGTAAGCCACAATGTCTTATTTAACTATGTGATTTAGTTTTGGACTTCACATGATTGATGTTTATAGTCAGGGCCCATCAGTTCCTGAGGAGCAGAAGAGATCTTTCCCTGTTTCTGCTCTTTCCTGGTGGCGTGTTCCATCGTCTAATAAAACCCTCCTTGAGATTATAAAGTTTTTCCGACCATATAATCTAAATGCTCCCTGCTGTTTAGTCTATCCCCTGCTGACTAATGAGAAGATCTGGTATCTCACCTTATTAAAACATCCTTCCTTGCAATTGCAGACTATTTCAGCAATTTTCCCAGGCTGAACAGACTCATTTTTCTGAGCTCCTCTCCCAGAGAGGGTTTACCTTGCACGTTACCTTGCACATTACCTTGCACATTACCTTGCACTGCTGGTGCTCAGCTGTGCATCTTTTCCCTTGGTTCCCTTTAAAAACCCAGCACCGTGCAATGAGAACATGAATTTTGATGCAGACCACTCAGGATATTTTGCCCTGTCCACACTGTTCTTTTCAATATTCATCTTATCTACATTATCTACATGTACAGTGGCCACCCCTGAAACAGTCAGACCCATCACGGGAAGCACGGTGCAGCATCACTTGTGCTTCTACATCTCCAAAGTCAGCTCTTTCTCCGTTTCTTTCTTCTCAGCCCAGGCTGCACCGCTGGGCTGTGGCGGTGGGATGGCACACACCGACTTCGACCGGTTCTGTTTCACTTCCCGAACCTTTTCTGCATCCCCCACTGCAGGAAGAGAAAAAACATGAACTAGTACGAGGTATGTTCTCCTCTGCGGGCCAACAGGAATGAAGAAATACCAAGAGCTTGTAAAGTGACAATTTGCTCATTGGGGGTGAGATATTCCACTGCAAGGATCACTTTTTAATTATAAAAGAGAAGACAAGGATCAGTGTTTGGATTTAAAAAAAAAAAAACTCAACAGAGGAGCATTTAAAACCCTATTTTGTACTTTGAAATATGCAACGTATCTGAATCAATATATTAAAAAAAATCCACCCAGATCAACTACTGTTTGTCACTTTGCTCTGCTTATGCTCATATCTTTTTTCAGGAAGAACATAGTTTAAACGTTAATTTATAATAAACTGTGGACAGAAATAGCTACGTCCCTGGCAGACATCCATGTTATGAACTCACAGACGCCACACACAGTTGTGTTCCTTCCATCTACCCTCGCAGCCCTGCGGTAAGGTACTTCTGCGCAGAGAAAGTGCCAGCTACTCTTACGGCTCTTTGTTTAGCAAGCTTTTAGTTCATTGTTTGGCGGAAAATTACAAACGCATAAAACATTAGAAATAGGAGGACAAAAAAAGAAATTGAAAGGAAACAATGACACTTTCTTGCTTCCTAAATATTTTTCTAGTATATATGTAATGAAGAAACCTTCTGTACGTTAATGTTAGACCCAGCCCCTTAACCTAACAGCCCGTGCTGCAGATAGTTGGTCTAAATAGTGCTGTGATGGGGCACTCAAAATGCGTTGTAATAACACTTAGCCAGGAAAAAAAAAAAATCTTAATTTTTGGATAGCATTTGGGCACAAACTTCATGTTTTGAAGTATCATTCATTTTTATAAGGTTTCAGTTTATGCATTAGCTTCATCACAGGCAGAATGACCTGCAGTTCTACCAAACTTCTTCGTACTTGGTGGTGTATGCAGAGCGGTACCCGTTTCCCACGCTTGCCTGGCCGGACACGGGAGGCAAGAAAACCCTGCATAAATTCAGACACCCCCTTGCAGCCCGCAGGTGACAAGGCGGTCAGGCACCTGGCCTGGGACACACGTCTCACTGTGCCGGGTCCCAGCACCACTGCCTGCCCCCTTCACTGCCAGCAGTGCACCCCCCACATGCTGAATCTTAGAATCACGGAATCTTTAAGGTTGGAAAAGACTTCTAGGATTGTCAAGTCCAACCGTCAATCCAACGCCACCATGGCTACTAATCCGTGTCTCAAAGCGCCACGGCCACACGCTGTTTGAACCCCTCCAGGGACGGTGACTCCCCCCCTCCCCGGGCAGCCTGTCCTGAGCCCTGACCACTCTGTCAGTGAAGAAATTTTTCCTAATATCCAACCTAAACCTGTAGCAACCTCCTCTGGAGCAATTTGAGGCCGTTTCCTCTTGTCCTACCACTTGTTGCTTGGGAAACGAGACCAACCCCCCCTCCCCACACCCTCCTGTCAGGGGAGCCATCAGGTCTCCCCTCAGCCTCCTCCAGACTGAACCCCCCCAGTTCCCTCAACTGCTCTTCGTAAAACTTGTGCTCCAGACCCTTCACCAGCGTTGTTGCTCTATCCTTGCCTTGTGTGGGGCTGAGGTGGGGCACTGGGGAGGCTCTGAGCGCTGCTTGCTTGCTGGAGCGATGCCGGTGCCCGCTGCCGCCCTGCCTGCAGCCACCAGCCTGCAACACACAGCCCAGGGCTTCCCACTGCAGCCGGCAGCGTGCCAGGGAGGGCAGGAGCCTTCATCTCCCCGATCCCAGCCCTGCAACAGACACGCCATGGGCCTCAGCACATCCTCCCTGTCACCTGCTGGACCGTCCCACGGGGACAGGGCAGGCACCCACCGCGGACACCCCCCAGCTCCCCAGCTTACCGGTGAAGGAGCGGCACAGCTTGGGCTGCGCGCTGGGGTCGCCCTGCGCCGAGTAGGAGTCATCCTTCTGTGATTAAGGAAGAAAAGTACTTTAATGCATTGATGAAGATTGCTAGCAGGTCGGTTAATGACGCTCCTGCTCCATAAACAAGCCGCTTGTAATCCCTAAGGACTCCGTTTCCATTTGTTTTACTTTTGCCAAGAAAAATAAAAAGAACTATTGCTCAAAATAGACCAACTAGATGGTAGGAAATATTTACAGACACTGATTTGTTTCGAGTTGGTGGGAGAGGTCTGAGCTCTCCAGGAGCGATTCAGCAGATCGGGCGGGAAGGAGCAGCCCTGGGGTGGGGGAGAACGGGGCAGGCCGGTGCGCGAGGCGAGGCCCCGGGACACCCACACTTCCCACCGTGGCTGCAGGCCAAGGGGGCAGGTAACGAGCTTGCACTAACGAGCTCCCTGTCCTTTCACTCCAGTGCTAATCTCCACCCTTCAGGAGGAAAAAAAAATAATAATAAAAAAACCCCTCAGGTAGCACAACGCTGCCGGAATTGTTCGGTGCTTCTGTAAACGGGGAATAAGTCTCCGACGCAGCTGCGATTTGGCACCTCGGCCCAGAAACCCAGCCTGCCAAAACAACTCCGGGCAGCTCCCAGCCCTGTTTTTTGTTTTGTTTCGTTGGTTCTCCTCCCTCCCCTAACGAGGACGGATGCCTTCCATCCCTTGTTCACACTTTTATTGACCATTTTAATAACAATGCCTTCCCGGCTCCAGCAGCATCGCCCGGCTCCCTGGAAAGCCATTCCCAGGGGCATTTAACAATCCTCAGAGCATGCTCCATGAAAGGGCTCCGACATAATTACCGAAGGCAGTATGTCATTTACGCGCACGGCTTACAGGCTGCTCCAAACAAGCTCCTTCTGGGGCAGCGCACCCGCGTTTTGGCAGAAGAAAAGAGGACGAAGTTGCCTGGCTACAGGTGCAGGGATTTTCTGGGTGCGCGGTGGTAAATAAAAGCTACCCTGGGTCTCAGAAACCGCCCTGCCAGGGCGCTCAGCGTTGGATCCTTGCCTAAAATTACGGCAAGCCTAAAATCCGGAGAGCGTTCAGAGCCAGCGTGATGCACAGCTCCAGGAAGCAGCAGCCTTCGGCAGGAATTTTGTCCTTGGGCAGAGGAAGGTAAACTTTCTGCTGGAAATAGATAGTTTTGGAGTTAATCCTCTGGACTACGATTCAGATCTGAAGTCACCTCATAGTCTTGCCAAGGTTTTCTGCCTGGTGTAAATCATTTAACCTGTGCCGTTGGCTCGGGAGGGATAAGGATTGTTCTTTTACTTCTTCTCTCTGCCTTCCCTATCCACCCTTCAACCTCTCCTTGGCAGAGGCTTCTAATGCAGCCTAAGAGTCACGTCTCACTGCTGTGACCGCAACTAAAGTGCAGTAGGCACCTAAAAGCCCCCCCAGGTTGGAGAGAAGAGGTGATTCATCCCGGCTGAAGCCAGCTGCTGGCCGTGCACCAGTGCCCGTCCTGGCGAGGGCACCGGTTTCTCTGCACTGACCGTGGAAGGAGATGGATTGTCCACCAGGCAAGATGAACTTCACTCTTGGCTCCTCCCCGGCCTGCTGGAGCCACGGACCCATAGAAAGATGCTCTTCCACACATACCTTGTTTTGTGGTGACTGATACAGGGGGAAAAGACCAAGCAGCACCTAATAAACTATGAGATTAATCTGAGCAGCAACAGCTTCACATTTCAATAGCAAAGGACTAACCAACTTCGCTAGAAGAATGTACACGCAGACAGCCAGCGAGCAGAAAAGGCAGTGTTTCTATACTGAATCAGAGGGATTTTTTTAATTATTCCCTCAGCTGCTAACACCTAACTGGCGGAACGTGTCGCCAAAGCTTCTCTCAAACAGGCTGGCAACGGAAGCCGGCGCAGGAGTTTCACCAGCACCCAAGGGTTTCCAGCGGCCCCTTGCTTGAAGTTTTTTGCAGTTCCTTGATTTCCAGTCAGGTTTGCAAACACAGTTGTAATGCTTCCATCTCGTGGTGAAATGCAGAATAGAAAAACGTGCGGCGTGAGAGCGTCTGTTTTATCTTGCTGACTCAAAGCCTGGAAGGCCAAACCCTTCCCTTTGGGACTGCAGAAGATGGAATATCTGACAACTAGAAAAAAATCTCAAACACTAACTAACTATGCTTTTCATTCATCTCTTTTTTAAAGAGGAAAATGCCACTTGCTTGTTAACTTGTCAGGAAACTAAATATGAATGGCTTAATTTATTTTTTTTTCCCAAAACTTAAAATGAGCTGCTTTTAACCGACTGAAGTCTACTTTTTAGCACAGTGTTCCTTCTTTCTGCTGACAAATTCTGCAATCTGTCCTCCTCCAGTGTGAAGCAATGGCGTTCACCCACCCTCCCGCCTCTTCTTAATATTCCATGGCTCTTATAGAACGTTATCCCATCACTTTTGGGTATCGCCTTCTTTCTATTCGCGGTGAAACGAGGCAGCTATTCTAAAACACGAGCAGATAAACTGCTGATCACACAAAACATGCCTGATTCTTTTTTCTTTTGGATGCAGAGGGATGCTTCTTGGGCTTAGAGTCATCTTTACAGATGTCACTGGAATCAGCTCCGGGTATTTACATCTGCTTTGCTTAGACTGGCACAAAGCAAAGGGAACTGCTGTAAATATTAGCACCAACAAAGGACTCCTGTGAGACAGCAGTGTTCAGCGTCAAACTGGCATTTTGCAGGACTCATAGCAGCATTCGCCACCGCCGTAGGGCATTAGCCACCATCCACGAGTCAGTATCGAGCGAATTCTACTGCTTTTGCAATTTCTCCCCAAAATACTGTGTCCTCTGAAAGGCCAGCTGTGAGCATTCAAAGTAACACGACCCAAAGGTGCTACATCTCCTACCAAATGCACTGCAGTCCCTAAGGGGAGCAGCAGAGAGGGGGAAAGCAGGAGCCCAAGGGTTAACAATCAAATGTCCTTAAAGTATGTAACGAGGTGCTCAGAATGAGCCCTAGTTTGATGTTGTTCTTTTGAAGTTTAATTATACCAAATGTTCTACAGGAACATGCCATGTTCTTGCCTATCTATTTTGAATTGTAAGTACCAATCAGCATGTAAATGATCAAATTAAATCTTTTAAGTTGTTCGCAAGAGCCGGAACACCTTTCTGTGAATGAAGGGCTGAGAAGCAGTGGCACTCGGCGTGTTACTGCCGTTCTCGGTGGGCTCTTCAACGACTGGCACTTGAACAAAGAATTCAGAGTGGGAGAAAGCCTGCGGCAGCCCCGAGTTCTTGTGCCATCGTGGAAAATTACTATCTAAATAAAGACAGATAAATTATTTCTTCTTAAAAGGTCATTCCCCTCTCCTTAGTGATGGAGCCTTGCTGCCCAGATTAGTGACCACAGTTTGCACTTGGACGGTGCTGTAGCTCAAGCCATCAAAACCGAAGATTCAGAGAAGCAGATGAAATTTAGGGATGGCTCAGGAATTACAGCTGCTGATCTGGAGGTTTGGAAGCAAAATAGAGGGAGGTTTAATTGCTTTTCCTCTAGAGTAAGAGCAACAGGGGATGGGGGGAACTGAAAAGACCAAGCACGCTTCTCGTGCACCATTCCCGGACCATTTTGTCTTTCCATGGGGAAACGTTGGCCCAGCTTATCTCACTGATTTCCAAAGAAGTCAGCAAAAGTCTTCACCAGCCACAGACACTGTATTTACCTTGTTTCTCCTCTAATTCAGAACACGAACCGATGTGGAGCTGTGCCAGCAGTAAATTTGGACTCAAAGAGGTTCTCCCAGGAATCCGCTATGAAACGCTTCCCTCTATTTTACTTCTTCAAGTCTGCCCAGAACTGTAGCTGCTTTTAAAAACAAAAAAACTCACCTCCAGAATATATAGGAAAGCTCACAATAATGCTTCTGTCCTTTCAAAGAGTTGAGGGGGAAAAAACACCAAGCATTTTCAAATATTTACAGTCCATCTGGACTGCTGACAATGGGTGTACCGAATTCCTGCCTTTGACAAAATCTCCCAGAAAAGAAAACATGGGAAAAACAGACCTCTGAATCTACAGACTGAAGCCCAATTAATAACATTTGCTCAGTAAATAACTTTCCTAGCATGGATGGAAGCCTGTGTTCACAAAGCCCTGAACAGCGCTGCGTGCGGGATGGCTCATTTGTTTGTCAGGAATTGGATTGGGGCTTTTTTCCTCTGTATTTCATACTCATTGCAATGCAATTTGGGATGGAGAGATGCTCTTATTTTTTAAGGGAACAGGGTTTGCCTTTAAAAGGAAATACCACCAGTAGCAAAGAGCACTCTTGCTAGTTCTTGTTACACCTTTGCGGGGAAGCAGCCTGTGCATGGCCTCTGCAGGTCCAAGCCTTCCCCGCTTCCTCTTACCTCCTTCCTGGGGCTGACCGTGTCACCGCCGCTCACTTCCATCCGCAGGCTCTTGTGCCGGAGGATCAGGATCTCCTTGGCGTGCTCCACGGGCTCCGTCTCCCCGGGAAGGGTGTGCCTGTTGTACGCCGGCCCCTGCGCGTTGCACCAGACAGACCGCTGTTGGAGGTGGGACCGACCCTTCCTCCGCAGCAGCACCCCTTCAGTAGTGCCTGTGTCTTCCAGGGTCCTTCATCCCCCTGTAACCATCCCGCCTACTTATGGGGATACACTGATCCACCCAAGAACGAGAGGAGGGGATGGAGGGGAAAGAGCCAAGGAGAAAAAACAGGACTCTGAGCTCTGCTTCTTCACGCAAAACTGTCCAAGCAATCGCTGACCGACAAGACTGAGATGCATCTCTACGAGTCCAGGCAAAACACCAACCTCGTGCAACTATTCTGTTTGAGGTGTCTTCAGCCTGAGCTGCCTCAGTGCCTCTGCCCAGCCCTCCAATGTTTTGTATCATCAGCCCCACCATCATACGTAGATCGTGCAAGAGTGATAAATCCTGCTTCAAAAGGTGTGCACTAGCCCAAGTTAGATCTCCCACTGACACCAGTGGGAGTTGAGAGAACTCTGCCACTACAAGAGGTGAGGCTGGATTTAGACAGCAGTAAATGCAAACAAGATGCATCCCGTGCGCCATTCCTATAGGTTTCCTCCCAGCCTTATCTAGTGGCTTCTCTCCAGTCAGCAAAGGGACAGGAGGGGGCGGTTGATCCCTCTGCGCTGAGCTGCCCACACCAGCCGCATCCCCAAGGACTCAGCATTTCGTGCGTAATCCATAAAACAAAGGCTTAGGTGGGTTTTAGGGATAGGGCTCCATGGATCGCCACGTGAAGAGTAATTACAGTGCACAGCCCTAGGTGCTGTGTTAAAACCTCAGGCGGATTATTCATGAGTTATTCTGTAAACAAGTGGTTTCTATGCTATTTACCAGTTGTACCAGTTTCATGGCAAAACCGCTGAGCGGCTTTAAAACCCTCTGCAGATCAATTCTCACTCGCAGCTGACGGATTGTGCTCTCTTCTACAGGGAAAAGTGCAACGTGAGGATAACCCCACCCCTGTAGGGTAACCAGGAGCTGTTGCAACTGCTGGATCTGCTAACCTGACGCCTGAAGATACACGCATTCCTCCTTTCTGGTTCTGAGTACGGATGCCTAAAATACTTCATGAAATTATAGGCTGGCTGGGTGAACCTTTCAAAAGCTGTCATGCTGCAAACAGAAATGTGCCACTGACTTGGAAACTGGATCTGGCTTCACACAGCCAACTATTCTCTGCTCACAAAGAGACATCATTAGTAATTATGTAAATATTCATAACATCTGCTCAGGCTGTTAGGATAACCAAGATAACTTTTGTTATTGGACATCTAAAATACAGATGGAGGGAAGAGTAGTACCGTTCTCCTTATTCGGTACAGGTTCCTTGCCAATATTTCCTGTATGTTTTCCAGGACATCCGGATTCAGAGTATCTTCCAATTTTTTGTCTGTTATGACAGTCCTGTCGTTGTTGCTGCAAAGAAAACCAGAACGCCTTATTTCGGAAGGCGCACAGCAGCGCAAGCAGTGCATCCCCAAAGCCCCATGCTCGCAGCAGCCCCGTGGGATCCTACCACCAGCGGACATGACCAACAGCTAATCCTTGCAGCTGGAGCGCACCGCAGAAGGGGCATCTGGTATTTGCATCAGTGCCCTCCATGTGCTGCCTGGTAGATAAAGAGCTGTGGGGAGCTGTGGCAGAGCAGAATCATCTGTGAGAGATGAGACGGCCATTCTGACATGCAAATATTGGACCCTGCTGTCCCAGCCAAAGCTCATTCTCACTGTTGGCTCCTTTACTACACGTAACGGTGCAAAGCAATCAAAAAAATGGTGTGAGAGTCTCTTCCTCAGAGCACCATTTCTGTGTAACTGACTCCAGGGAGGGGGATACAGGTGAGCCGCCACGTACAAGATCAGAAACCGTGTTCATCATTCAGCTCATCCACCCGAACATTTTTAAAGCCCACCTACTAACCTTTAAATGGTGTTTACTTTGCATTTGTCCAAGCCATGCTGCTCCTTCCCATGGGATAGCCCAGCAGGGCAGAGCAGAGGAGACAGAGAAGTTCGCAAAAGCTTTTCATAACCGTTCCCTCCCAAGGGAGGGCTGGGAGGAGCGATGGAAAGGGGACGACAGCAGGGGAGCACTCACAGCAAGGATGGGTGAGACGGGGCATGACCCAGCTGCCCTGCTTCTGCCAGCTCAATGGCATGTTTCCGCTCCAGCTTCTCGTAGAGAAGCACGATACTTGATTTTGGCTGGTCGTATTCTCGAAGCAGGATCTTCTGCAGGTATTTGCTGTTGAAATATTCTAACCTATTTGAGAACAAAACGAGACAGGCTTAGCCTCCTCCCATGACTCCCCAGCAGCAAAATGAACCTGAGCAAGCCAGCAGGTTCACAGTCCGTGACTGCCCCGTATTCTGTTATACTCCATTCCCTCCTTTCCAGAAATCAGTGCTCCAAGAGGTCAGTCCATAATTATTCCTGCGCTACAGTACATGAGCTAAGATATTAAAACTTTGCCAAATACAATAAAAACGCCTCAAAGCGCCAGATCTATCATGAGCTCTGCTATAAGCGCTACAAGTACATGCAGCGGCCCCAAGGGATGCAACAGATTTAAACACTTCCAGATGCCCTCTTGAGCCATTTTCTCTCACTTTCTGCTCAAACCCAGCACAATGTTTGGGAAAGATCGAGCACCGCGGTATCAAATACCGACGCTCAAGTTGGGCAGCTGTTCGCAAACCTGCTCGCAAGGAGCCAGGACACTCCTCGGCGGCAGCAGCGATTCCCATACCCTCTAGTGGCACTTCCAAGCACTGGCATTGCTAAGAAAATCCCTGCCAGATGCATTTATCAGCTACCAAGAAGTTACCTGCATCTGTGTCTGCGCAGCCAAGGAATTAAACCTGGTAGATTGCTATTTTATTTGTATTTAAAAAGGAGTATTCTCCTATGTGTACAACCTACCAGAACTTAGTGAAAACTGAGCACTTTGCTAGAGAATACTGCAGACATCATCTGTAATATGTCAGTCCACAACAAGCAATTGCCCCTCCAAGTGCTGCAAGCTCATATTTTTAATGTTAGTTGTGCACACATTGGGTTGGGGTCCTCAGCTCCCCCATGACCAGAGAGGCAGGAGGGCATGGCCCTTCACTTCCAGCAGATTTCTTTGGACAAGAAGGGACAAACACAACAGGAGAGGAGAAAGGAGTCTTTTTAGAGTGAACTACAACATGACCTGCAAGCGGAGAAGCGCCCCAAGAACCTGGTCTCACCCTGGAGAAGGAGAAGCTGCCCCATCCTCACCTGGGTCATGCCACGAGGATGAACAAGGCTCAGCTGCCCACAGCGGGAACTTAGGGAATGGAAAACAGACTCTTTTTGTTCTCTACACGTGTACACAATTGTATTTTGGCAAATCCTTACTTGTCTTTCCAGTAATACTGTCCCCAGTGTCCAGATATATCTTCAATGCCAGCCAGCAAATGATCCAAGAACTAAACAGAAGAGAGGATTTTGCCGTACACCGGTTGCACGTATTGCATACATGATGAACTCAGTCAGCAAACATCAAGAGCCAGCAGACAAAACGGGGCGGGGGTGGTGTTCAGCTCAGTACACAGCACCGGTAAACAAGGAGAGGGACCATCAGGCTAATTCCCCATCCGAGCACCCACGTGTATCCCTGGGTTCTGGAGCACAATAAGTGGTTTGGCTGCTTGCTGTCAGGTCTGCGCAAGCAAAGAATAATCGCTGAGGGACGTGGGTCTCCTCTTTATGATACGTACAGGATGGCTGATGGCTTGCATGTCCTGCGTATTGGGTCTTGATAAGCAGGAAATGCTCATATTGAGGTTTCTGAGGAAAATTTGTCTCAGGAGAGCAGTATCTTCGGGATATAGGTGTAGATAACGCATAAATGATGCTTTGATTTGAATAATAAATACTGCCTTCCCCCAGACACCTCCCACTGAATGAAATAATTGGCCATATCATGCCTTATACAAAACATTATTGTTGTTTAAAATTATATTAAAATTCCCAGACAGGTTGATTTTTCCACCTAGAAGTTAAATCTCTGTAATTTCTCCAATTGTTTTCCCTCCTACTGGCATCTCTATACTGGAAGAGGTCTCTGCTTTACTAGGAGTCAATGCCGCTCTACATTCAGGTACCGATGTCCATAGAGCTTCCTCCAGGTCTAATTTAAAAAAAAAAAATAACGTATTTTTTGTGGGGTCAGAGACAGAAAAATTTCAGAGCGGTTCGCTCTGCCCTGCAGCCCAGTACATGTACAGAGTCCTCACATTTGCTATTAGCAACTGTACGGTCCGAGGACCGACAAACGGTCCCCTCGCTAATCATCGCTCTTGCAAACGAGAACGTCCCAACTCTCCAGACAGAGAAATAAATTTGAGAAAGAAAGCTGCTTCTGCGTGCCTGCTTTCCAACTATCTGCATTGTTACCTTCTCTACTTAATTGGTGCAGAGCCATTTTCAGCTCACATTTCCTAATAAACACATTTCTAGAGATGATTTACTATTCATACACTAACAAAAGAAGAAGGTATTCCTGTTCACGACAGGAAAAGCCTCTTCAGCCTATTGAATCGTTCTGTTAACCTCAGACAAAGCCCTGTAATACAACCTAATTGTGAGGATGCCAAACAGTCTTTATACATGTCCTCAGAGCTAACGTCTGTATTGGCTACCCAAAAAGATGACAAAAATATTCCTGAAGGAGCCATACCTATAGAAATGTAACCGGGCATAAACAATTCGATTCAGAAATGTTATTTTACAGTGGATGTGGAGTATCACAGCATCAAAAAACCTGGCCACAGCCCCCCAGTCAGGTTATAAGTCTCAGACTGAAGGAGACCTGGAGCGAAGCTTCTTTGATTTGTTCCTCATGCACCAACAGCATTGCGGTGGGACCCAGCAATGCAAAGCCTCAGCTGGGTGTGCAGAGTACCTTGCTTTCTCATGGAATTGATCCACTCTCTGGAGAAGTCCTCCAACTAGAAAGGCTGACATTTGGATGGCGAGAGCAAGGTGAACTAAATTCCAGCTTTGGGTTATGGTGGCTTCAGTGTTTCCTTCCAATACAGTGTTATCCTTACCTTCCCTTTTCTAATTTTATTTCCCCCAAAAGTCTCCAAACTGATGGTGGAGACTCCAAACTGATGTGACTGGTGAACACATGAAAGATTCTAACCCTGAAAGCAACCAAGCCTCATTTTCTTTCCTTCACTCTTTTCATGGAAGGAAGAAAGTTGGCGTTAGGTTTGGGTATTAACTTTCGGGTGAACGATTATCTTCTGTCATGTTTGTTCACCACCTAATGCAACACCAACCTGATTCAGTTGGTGGCTGCTATTCCAATGCAGATAATAACACATGGTTAGAAAGCTGTGTAGGACTTCAAACCTGCAAAGGGACTGACTTGCAGAGGATTCCGGTAAAACTGAAGGCCTGCAGAGTCCCTGGAGGCACACCACACTTCTGAAGGACCATATGGCTATAAGCAAAGCAGACTGGAAAGCCCTGGCTGTGTGTTGATGGAAGCATCACTTACCCGAATATGGATCTGCTCTCCCACTGTGGGAGCGCTCTCTCTTTTCCTCTTGACAGCCAACAAGTCAACGAGAGGACGGATGGTCATTCCCTGCAGCATAACCACAAAGACAAAAATCAGCCTTTCTTCGCATCAAATGTTCTTAGTGGTACCTGTGCTGGAACTAGAATCACCACTAGCTCTGAGCCACAGCGACTTTGTTCTTTGCCAGAACAAGACCTGCTGTTTGAGCTAGCACCTCTTATCTGCTTGGTTTGAGATAAAAGATAAAAAAGGTAAAATGCAAGATAAAATCTGCAAAGCTTTGACAAGATTAGAAGCTCTGCTCTCCCAACTGCAAGCCAAACATTTTATTTGCTCGTGGTAGTAGCCTGTCAGCGGAGGCTCACATACAGGCTTCAGGATGGGGGTAGGCAGAGAGGGGAAATGCTCCGCTCTCTTCATCTGGCATCTCAAAGACCACAGAAAGTCAACCAATAATTTCAGGGTGAAGCCTGAGGCTTGCTTTTGCTTGTAGCCTACCAGATGGAAAGGGGCTTGAAACGTTCAAAGTTCAAGTGCCTGAAACGATGATAATCCTTGAGACTTCACAGCACGCAGCCTCCACCAGCATTTGTCTGCTAACTTTTGGAGTATTACGTGTCACAGATCATTACTCCAACGATCTTTGATGGTCAGCCGATTGCTAAGTTTACTAATCAAAGTATCCACCTGGTGGGAAGGGTCAGGAGAAGAGTTTTAATGTCCTTTAAACCTCGTGAGAGAGCTTCTAAAATGCCGCTGCAGTGCATTTCTTAATCTGGCTTCGTTACGAAATGACTTTTCCAGGACATGTTTACAGCGAAAATGATGGAGTGGTTGATGTTTATGACTTCTGAATGTCACAAATGCTGGCATGGAGGAGAGTTGAACACATTTTTAATTGCAGAAACAATTAATGTGTCATTTTAATAGCTAATAGCAATAAAAAATGCATCGCTATGCAAAGTAAATAACATAAAACTCACAAATTCAGAAATAACAGATATTACAAAAATTAAGTAGACACTATGCAATTTGGTCTCTTGCCTTCACTGGATAATCAGCTGCATTTGTTTCCATTTTAAACCCGCATTTTTGAGTTTTGTGACCACGACACTCAAATTTAGGAACACCTTAATTCCTTTGGCCCACCCTGACCTTAGGAGCATTATGGGAATCTCATGAGTCACTTCAGCCCACATGCCATTTCACAACACACTTGTAGGTCCCCTGTCATGCTCCTCCACCCACCAGGGATAACTCCTCTGAAATGCATCACCCAATGCTGACCGCTCTATCATGGCTCACACAGTTTTTACCTACCATCAGCGATCCAGTAGCTAACGGGTCAGTGTAGGCAGCAAACAAAAAAAGAACAACAAAACCCAAACCCAAACATCTTTGTAATTATTATATTTGCTAACAATTTCATGGAAGAGGTCAGAGGCCAATAGGCTGAGTGAGCTTCAAACGGAGAACATGGTATTTCATCTTTAAACCGCACTGAAAGGCAGAACAATGAGGGCTTTTTTGTGACATTCCAGAGAAGCCCACAGCTCCTTGGAGTACTTTCTGGTCTACGTGGCACATATCCAGGCCTGCCTGGAAGCGCTGAGGACAATTGCTCAGTCAACCTTCTCAAAATCATTAACCAGGCTTGTTGTGGGAAGAGCCTTATGCAACTGAGTTAGACCAAAACAGATGAGTTTCCTGGGTTGTGTAATGCACTGATAGACGCGTGTACGGCCAAGCCCGACTGCTTACACGTTGGTCATTAGTCTGTGTAGCACGAGGCTTTTCAGGCAGCGTGGGCAGGATTGCCAAGAAAATGAAGTGAGTTTGTGCTCTGACAAGGTGCCTTGCTGACCCTTCAAGAGCTTAAAAGAGCCCAAATCATCTCTCCTCCAAGTTTCTCTCCTGTCTTAGCACAAACACCCCCATCAAATTTGTATCGATATCACCGTGAATAGAAAGAAAACTTACTGCACAGAATAACAACAAAGTCCACTATTGGCAGAAGTTGTTTTGTAGCCAGTATTTCACTTGTCCTTTCCCCCCAAAGTGACATGCACCATGAAAGATGCTGGATATTAAAGATATTCACTCTTCCATTGATGTGGCTGGAAGCAGTGCCATAGACTTCAGAAGCTGTGGGACTTATTTGCAAACCCAGGTTTCTAGGGTTCATCTTCATACCTCCTTCTATATACCTACGTTTTCTGTGTCGAGCTACAGCAGTATCTTTCTGGTTCAGCTTTTAAACAAGTTTACTTTTCCCCCCTCCCCGTTCTCGTGGTGGCCTCAGCTACACAAAGCTGCAGGTATCTGGAGCCTAAGCAAAGTCTGTCTTTATAGATGCTATGTTCCTGCTGAATGGCTGAAGGTCAAGGGGTCGCCCGGCCGACACGCACCCGTGAGGGACCCTGTTTAACTCTCACCCTTTCGCATGGGGATGACATCACCGGTTGAGCTTTGAGGTTACACAAAAGCCCTTTTCCCAGTCCTCGGAAGGATTTTCTGAAGCCTTGGTAGAATGGAGCTGTTGCCTTAGAACAACCTTTGTCTGAGACTCAAGAGCATCTCTGCATGAGCGGATGTGCCTAGTGACCGTATCTTTTCACTTTCTGACCCACATTTGCGTCTTAAAACTTGTCAGCCTCCACCTAACTACACTTCCCCCAATCCCTGGCCCCTGCGCTCTCCATTCAGTCTGAAATCTGCGCCTGGTCCAGCGGTCCTGCGGGACTCAGCTCCAAGCCCATCAACACATTGCACTTGTTGACCATTTTTGTAGCTCACGATGTGGATTAGGTGGATGTGAGGAAGCACAGTCAACCCCAATCCTCTGCGTGGCCCAAGTGCCCAACACTCCCACCTGAGGTGTTCAGGGAGGCCAGGCAGAAGAAATTTGCTCTCATGGGGTGACCCTCGACCATGGGGCAGCTGTCACCATGACCCACCATCTCCCAAAGCCCCAGCCGCTGCTCTGCACACTCCATCCAAGGGCAGGAGGAGGGCAGCCCTGGGTCAGCCACTCTGCACAGACCTCCCACGTTTGAGCAGAGGAGCTCTGCTCCCCGGGAACTTTTCTGCACAGCATCATTCCCCGACGCCCACTCCACTCACTTCAACCCACTCTTAACTTTTTGGGCCTGAGCGCAACAGGTTGACATCAGCCTCGCTCACTTTGGGACCAAACGACCCCAATTTTTCCACTACATCCTCCTTCAAATTCGACAGTGTTTGCCAGATGACCTAAAAGATTTCGGAGAAACCCCGAAAGGAGCCTCACCCTGCTCCTCAAGGGCAGAGGAGAGCAGGGAGACACCCAAAGGCCTCATCTCAGAGAAGGCTGCAGGGGTGCCTTTACCACTAGATGTCACAGCAATGCCGAGAGCTGCTGCCTGCTCCTGCCGAGCACAGAACTCCTGACAACCTCAGCCTGGGCCCAAGGGAGAGAAAACCCTCCTCCACCGTACCCCTGGAGGGGTGCTAATGCACAATTCCTGAAAAACAAAAGCCTATTAGTAAGGAGAGCAATTCCAGCACCAAGTTCTGTGCCTCCCCAGCTGCAGACCGACCAGCCTGGGTCCTTGCCCTCTATACAGCTGCAGGCGGGGGTCAGACGTGGCACTTCCCATATGGTCCCCAGGAGCAGCGCAAGCTGCTGATGCTCTTATAGCTTTTCTATAGGTTTGGGCTTTGCAAAAACACCCATCGCAGAAACTGGCCTTTGAAAAAAAAAAAAGAGGAAAAAAATAGTAAATTAATTCATGCTCTAGACAATAAACCCAGTATCTCAGAGCAAGCAGTGCTGTGAGGGTCCACCTCCCTCTCCTGCCCTGGCAGCGGGGGTTAACACATCCACAGCCACCCCGGTTGCACTCACTTGCAGAAGCTTTCCCACTGGGGAGGGAACAGCCCAAGAATCACTAGGGCAGAAGGAGAAAGCAGGTAGCAACAGGGCTTCGAGATCAGTTATAAAAGAAAAATTACAGGCAAATAAATCAAATGCGCTATGACTTTTTTATTTGCTTCTGATTTTCCTTGCTTTTATAACAAGTAACACACCCAATATTTTTTTCCAGTGGAAGAGTTAAAGCAATCCCCTTCCTGCTGCATCATCATAAAATAACTGCAGCTGCTTTGCTGCATGACCGTGAAAACACCTCAGATATATATACAAAATATTTTGATAAACAATTAATGACTGTTGTTGCTTCAGCGGTTGGATGCCCCAATAAAATGGAACTTGTTCTCAGAAAACGTTAAGAAGTCACTCCTTCAAAATTAGGTCCCTGTAAATTGTCCCACTTGCAAACTACCAAAGCTGAGACAACCAAACCACAAACCTTTTAAATTCTCACCGTTTGTGTTCAGAGGGTTTGGAGTCTCTCCAGTATCTTCCATCTTCTCACCTTTGGATCAGGAAAACTGACCTTTGTTACTGCGTGGCTCAGGTAGCACCTCATTTCTTGACAAGGCTGCAATAACAAGTGGTTCTTACCTTGCTCAAACAGCAAACTAGTTGTGGAGGTTAATTTGTGTCGGCCTTGCTCTCACACAAAACACGTAAAAGCGCTGCTGCAGAGAGAAAACCTGTGCCAGCATCATTCTTCACAATTTTCACCAGGGCCTCCCCAGTATGGATGGACCAGATCAAAGATGGGACAAGTTAACATGGAAAATGCTACGGCACGTGTTGTGAGTCAACAACTGCTAGTCAGCCTCACATTCTCACCCCTTCTGCCTCTTCCAGCAGTAATTTTAAATTTTTACATGCTTAACCACTCAATGGAGGAAAAGTTTTAATGACCGGCAAACCCTTGTATCCATCTGATGGTTTAGCACTGGTTATTCGTTTTACATCTGCTGGTGACACCGAGATCGTTTTTACCTGTACGAATACGGTGAAGAGGATGACAACGGTTGTCGCTGCGATGAAGAGCTTCTTTCTGCGGAAGTCAGGAAGCAAGAAAACCAAAGAGAAACAAATGGCTCCTCGGAGACCCCCGTACGCTATAATGAATTGGTCTTTGCTGGTGATGCTGTTCACGTGAAATCTGTTCACAAAGAAAGTCAGCACAAGGACCCCTGGAAAGCAGGGAAGAAGATGGGAGCACATCAAAGAGCGATCAGATAAAACTCACGATCTTATATTTTCAGTAAAGCATCACGGAGGAACTGGCCAGGGCCCAAGGTGGGGTACTCCCGGTACGCCCCTGGGGAAGGGCTTCTCCTACAGCCTGGCCCAAGAGGTTTGCGTTTGCAGATAAAACCTAACCCCCAACACATTTCTGATTTGGGTGATTACAGACACCACTGACCAGCCGCAGTTCTGGGGGTTTGTATGACTGTAAAATTTTAGGTAACTCATCTTGTAGCAAATTCTCTTGCTTTTTAACTCAGCCCTGTGCTTATCACAGTCCAGCTGGGAAACCAGGGTTGCCTTCGGAAGGACTCTGAACTCTGCAGGGGACTTCTAGCGCCATCCTGCCCCCGTGACAGCAGGTCCCCAGAACACACCGTTTGCCTGGTGACTCCATGTTGAGCAGCAGCTAAATACTGAACAAACAATAACTCTTGGCAACATGGGATGTATCAGCACATTTATTTTGATGGTCATTAAAGTTTTTAGGGCAACTCTACCCTCATGTGCCAGGCAAAACTTTGCTCGTATGATGATACAGAGCCAGGTTCTGAGAACTGAACTGAAATATTAACTGATTTATTTTGATTGGTGATAACAAGTGATTGAATTGCTTGGATTATAAACGATCTCGAGGCAAACCATCAGCAACAGTTTAGCCACAAGTTACCCCACAATTTCCATAAGTTTCCAAGCAGAAGCTTGGGTAAGTAGCTATATTCTGCCTGTGTTAATGTTTCTTCACAGCTCAGATTTATACTGTATGAATTTCAGACCATGTAAGGCGACACGGCAATTGATGTAATTTATAGTCATTTGCAAATACATAAACAGATGCAGAAAGATACAAAAAGTCAGGCCTTAAATCAGTAGCTGTGATGTGAATGCCAACAGATATGACAAACATCTGATTTCCTGAAGATTAACGGGCATTTTGGAACCAGCGGCACAGACTGGCACTGCCTTTTGCCAGGACATAGCTGGATCCACGTCACTATTGCTTTTCTAAAGGGTGTCTGTAAAAGAAAGAAACTTCAAAAATTGTGTGCTTGTAACGTACGTATCAAACATCTTCCCATACATGCACAACTAAAAATTTCTGAGCGTTGACTGCACATCAGACCGGCTTGAAGGGAACGAAAAGCTGGGGATGTTCAGGAATAGGGAACTCAATTAACGGAACCTCGCAACGCCTTCCCGCTCTCCGGAGCTCCCTGGAGCTGGTGCCCAGACCAGCAGATGGGAAGCACTTCAGTTTCAAGGTAGGTTGCAACTTTAAAACATAAATAAATAAAATACCTGGGATCAAATCTGCAGTTCCTGTAACACTCAGGCAGTGCCAAGGATTTAAAGGAACAAAATTTGCTTGAGCTGATATCCTGGCCTCTGTCTTAATTTAGTCCTTCCTCATAAATTATTATTAGCATTCTCTACACTAATTCAAGGCCAGTTTAGTCCAAAGGGTGACATACAATTAATCATTTTAGGCAGAATACCTTTTCTTCCGGAGATTTACCTTGAGAAAGAGCAGAAATAAATCTCCCTGCTGCTTGGGTAAGAGTAGAATACTAGCACTGTCACGCAATTAATATATTTTGCTTTTTAGATGATCTCTCATATCAAAGTAACTCCAGTCCCCAGGCTTCGTAAGAATCATTTCGCATCTAAGAGCAGCGGGACAGCCCTATAAAATACAGCTGGCACGCTAACCCCAGCACTGTCACCCCAAAAGTCCCCAATTCCTGCACACCAACTCTACGGGTGCCTCCCATTTCTGGATCGGTGCCTTGAGCACATCCAGAGCTGCTGGAC
Organism: Psophia crepitans; assembly: GCA_013399095.1. NCBI lineage: Eukaryota > Metazoa > Chordata > Aves > Gruiformes > Psophiidae > Psophia > Psophia crepitans. The sequence continues at coordinate 287,161 of VWZZ01005631.1, forward strand.
AGGTCTGAGCAGGTCAGGGTCTGATCTCAGCCACCACCTCCGCAGCAGGAGTTTCCCAGCCCGGCTTCGTGAAGAATTTTTGAACTAAAAAAAAAAAGTCAAACTCACTCAGAACTTCTTTTCATTTGAGCAAATAATTTACGAGAAAAACCACTTAATTTTAATAAAACATTTGAATGTATGCAACTAATAAGCACGTTTCCGAGTGCATTTATGGTACACGGTTATTAAAACAAACCCTGGCATGTATTGCAGCTAATAAAACCCACCCTGCTATGTCTTGCTAATCATGGCCTACCCTATTTAAGCAATTTCTTGAAGTGTCTATCAAATTTGAGTTCACTCTGACTCAGTGGCTTGTAAACATCAACCCCACCGAATGCTTTTAGCTCCCAAATTCCCTGCCGAAGCGCATGCTCTGTTACATTTGCAGACACAGCGACTCTACAAAAGCACCCACAAACGGGAGGGATCACTCTGCACTCCCTGAGGTGACGGTCGCTGCGCACACCGAGAGAGGCAACGGAGAATCAGCCTCTCTGAGCACCACATCAGTGCAGGATACAACCGGGGACAACGGTCAAACAGTGCATCTATTTTTCAGGTCATTTACAAGGCATGAGGACGTGGTCCCAGAGTATTCTGGCACCAGGGCTCGGGTTTTCACTGTAACTGATCTCAAGAAGATTATCTTTAGCCACAGTTATCAGGAGAGGGTTTTCATGCATAGCTCTCTTCCTCTTGTCATCACTAAACCTTGGTCACTTTTTTACCGTGAGGTTGGTCAAACACTGCAATAGGTTTCCCGGGGAGGTTGTAGAGTCTCCGTCCATGGAGATAATCAAAAGCCATCTGGACGCAGTCCTGCCTAGCTGACCCTGCTTAAGCAGGGTTTGGACCAGATGATCTCCAGAGGTCCCTGCCAACCTCATGAATTCCTTCATTCTGCGCAATTCTGTCATTCTCAGTCCTTATCTGAAGTTCTTGAATAGGCACAGAAGCATCCTCACATTTTAGGTCCCCATTCTCATCTACCCAGCAGTAAGCTGGGTAGACGCTCTTCTGTAAAGCAGAACAGCATCTCCAGGGACAGTTGTTTGAAGATTCCTCCAGTTTCCCGTTTGAAGATGCTGCCTAACACAAACTTGTTATGAATTAAAACCCTTAAATCTCTGCAATTCAGAATGTGCAGCCAGAGGCCCCACGGTTTTACACAGCTCTCTTATCCCAAGCTACATCCTTACAATCTCCCTCCTATTGTGAAGATGCCAGGGGACTAAGATACACTGAAATGAGAGAGGAGATCATGGCAGTCAATGGAGGGTCTAAGACAGAGGAATCAATCAAACAGACGTCATGAGAATTTCTGTTTAGCACCAGTACTGTCTATCGTGAGCGCACAGACTAGGAAATTGCAGCAAATGCAAGACTTGCTATTGAGCAAGTGATGGAGGAGGAAGGAAGCGTTGGCTGGGGTGTCCCACTTCAGTTCTTGCGTTCACATCTGGGATAGCCACACATACAGGGTGAACAGGGAAGGATGATGGTGGGGGCAGAAGCATTCTCTCATTTAATGGAATCACATTTTTCATTCCCAAAAATAACAATGCATATAAAAAAAAAATAGAGAATTTCACCATACCTAATGCTCTCCAAATGAGACAGAAAATAACAGTGAAGCAAATGTATGGCCAGTTCCACTCGTGATTTTCTCCGATGGTGGAAACACCAAGAAAGATGAAGATGAGGGTATCACTAACACTGCTCCACATCTTCATGAAGTATTTGACTGTGGTGTGAGACTTCAGAGAGATGTTGGCCTCCACATAACGTTTCATGCCCATGGCACAAGCAATGATGCTGAGAAAATGAAAATGAAACAATAAGTTTTTCTACTTAAGCACACAAAATTTGCCACATTGTCATTTATAAAAAAAACAAATAGGCTTCATCAAGTCTTAGATGTTTGCAGAGATCTTGCTGGGTAGTGATTTGCTTCCCACATCGGACCAATAATAACAAGAGGACCACCAGGACAATGAGATGCTATATAGATTGACCAGACTGACTGAATCTGGTTTTTAACAGATAAATGCAACAAACAGGGAGTCGTTTATCATAGCCACACAGCAATACCTACATCTAACTACACCCAGCTCTTCCCGTCACAATATACCAGTTTCAGTTCGTTAATTTTGCCAAACTCTAACCGTTTGGGCTGAAGAGTGTCATGCTTAGGAGCCCACATTGACTATTTTGCTTAGAGAGAAAGACATCTGAGGGAATGGGAGACTTGTTTCTCAGCACGAGAAACATGTAAACGGGATTCCTGTAAGTTTGGCTGGTATCTGGTCACTACAGCAGACTCTTGTAGGACTCAGAATCGATGGAGTTTAAGAGCAGCCTGAATGCTGTACTCCTTCACCCAAGGGACCAAAGCTAAAGCTGGAGAAACTCAAGCATACGACGTACCTTGCACTGCATATTTCTAAGCCTGACCAGACTTGCACTGCATATTACTTGGGCACAGCTAGGAAGCCGTTGACTCCATGCAACCAAGAGCCAATAAAATGCTCGGGCACACGCATGAGGCTGCACAATGAGCCAAGAAATGCTGTTGCTATAGTCAGAACACCCGACCTCCTCAGGTACTGCATATCCAAGGTCACTTCGGGAGCGTGCAGCACCAATGAAAACTTTCGCCTTCCAATTTTTCATGGATATTTGGTTCTTCAAGTTACAGGGTACCTCTGCTTGGCCTAATTCATCAGCTTTTCAAATCAATATATTTTCAGGTCAGCAATCTTAGAAAGTCAAAAAAAATTGAGTGCTCAAAGAGTTGAAGCTCCATTTTTTTTATATTTTAGCCTGGACAGAAACATTTTGTTCTACCTATTGCACCAGCAACAGCAAAACAGCTTCACATTTCTGAGATCCGATTCCCAGCGGCATTTGGTAATGCCATCCACACCGAGTTTTATTGCACTAAAGATTCGTTTGACACGGGACACGATGGTAACCCTCTTTGCATTATATCACACACAGACAAGCCCACGGAGGAGTAGATCCTTGACTTGCAGGAGCGTGCCGAGGTCTGGCAGACTGACTTTAAACACCAGCTGGGACCGGGGCACAGAAATGATCCATACGGATGCAAGTAGGTGTCAGGATAGGTGGTGGCTTTCACAACCCCTTATCCACAATGTTTCCTATCAGCCAGAAACTATTCAGAAAATAGCCATGGAACTATTGCTTTGGAGTGAAAATAGCACATTTAACCCCAGAATTTCAAAGGAGATTCCTTCCATTATTTGCACTTTGCTGACAAAAACCCAAACAACCAAAAACCAGCCAGCGTTGTCCCAGTGAACAGGACAGTTTGCAGATGGACAGAGCTGACTGCATTGTGCTTGTGGTTTCATAACCCATATGAAACCAAAGACCCTGATTCTCTCCTCCACAGCTATTTATTTATTTCAGGAAGAAACTGTCGGCCACCGCATTGCTGCTCCTAACCTGCACCACTGCTGGTGGAGTAAGGGCCACTTTCCTTCTGCCTCATCGGTAATCACTAACATCTTCACTGCCACATCTTGGCATCTATTGGTGGACCAAGACAAAGGACCAAACAGCTACATTCATTTCCGCTCTGCTTAAAGCCCTAAGAAAATCAGCAATACTATTATTAATGGAAAATACTTACCGGATATTCGACTGAAACAATAAATAAGAAGTTACAAGGGAAAAAAAACCCCACCACTTTTTCAAATGAAGATGCACTTTCACCCATTGCGAGACACTGATTACATTAAAAAAAAATCCCAAATACACACATTTCTATTTCTTTCATTTGAAAATAATTGTTTGTTTTCCCTCTTTGCCATGAAAAACACGCATGGTTTTTGAAGAATAAAAATTTTGGTTTTGTCTGAAATTAAACAGGGAGGGGACTTGTAGCAAAGGCACAAGATACGAAGGGTCAGACTCAGAAAAGCCACAATATTCTTACTGGGGAAAGAGATCCCATTTCACCCAGCAGCATAAGACCAAGATTCAAATCCCTTTTTCATCTCGCATTGTTTGAGTTCACATCTTTCATCTCCTGAGGAAATGTACCAATCCTTAAAAATATTCTGAAACCAGTCTTTTTTGATTTATCCTTTTTAAGATTGACCCGCTTTGCATAAAGCACCGAGCCAAAAAGAGTGACAGGGATCAAACTACGGGTTAAAAAGAAAATAATAAATTCTTCTGTTTCTGTATCTGCATCAATAAATAGTGGATAAAATAGTTCCAGCTAGGAACTAAGGAATCCAGCAAGTATTTATAGGCAAGTGGCTTGCAGAGCCATGGTTTGGGAACAGTTCTTGGGAAAAGGATATGGGTCCTCACCGGATTCACAGACCGGGAATAAACTTGACCTGTTCTGTCACAGCTCCAAAGAAGGGCACTGCCGCTAGGGCAAGGGGAAAAAAATTAGGGGGGTGGGGAAAAAGTCAAACTAAAACACATTTGCAGAACCGTTTAGCAGATTGGGTTGCATTCACAGATTTTTTTTGTTTTTATTTTTACTATGTAGGATTGATTTTTTTGGCAATCAAACTGTTTTTCAAAGAAAAAAAACCTGCCAAGATCTGCTTCTTATGATACAGTATTCCCTGGTCACAAGTGGCTGAACTGTTTGAAATCAAGATATATAAAAGAGGCATTTATAATTTGGCAATTATAAGACTGTCAGTGCAGGAATCAGCTGCCTTTGCAATTGTTTTGCTTTAGAAACAATGCATTATTCAAAAGAATAGAAAATGGGTTCCATAATGGGTACAGGAGACTGTGATTGATAGAAGGAGACACTATTAGGATTGAATGTTTTCTGCTCCGTGATGATTATGCAGCTTATTTATTCCACTGTTCTGTCTTGCACTCCTATAAATAGCCTTTCTCTTACCTATTCCCAGAGCCAGAATCGTTTTCAGCAGTGCTAGAATATTGCTTCTATTAACCATTCAGGGAAACAAAATCTGTGAGATATAGGGGTGGTTTACATCCAACAGAGTATCATTAGTTTTGGAATAGATCTCCCAGATCCTCCTGTGTCTAGCTGGCACTTGACTTAATTTTTATTTTCTTTTTACCTTCATTATTATCAGATTTATAGTTGTTTACACTGTAGCTATCAATGCAGTCTAAGTGCACTTTATAGTCTTTAGGGAAATATGAAGTAGTTGGTTGTGGTCCTCAGCACCAGCTGACTCAGCTTAGGTAGGAGAACCATCTGCAGCAGATATCAGCCCATGGAAACCAGAAAGACTGAATCACTTTGGGTTTCGTCTATCTCTGCTTCCCAAGGTGAGCTTTCTTTGACCATTAGGATTATTATACCTATTTTTTTTCTCAGCACCTGCTCTGGAAGTGAAATGCATGAGGCAAGCCCAAAGCTCAGTTACCTCTCTTTAAGCTGAAGGAGCTGCCTCCCAAAATTATTTGTTTATTGAAAGACCTATCCAACAAAAAAAAAATAAATTAACTTTACCTATAAAGTACAATTTGTGAAAGACTGAATTTACTGAAACAAACAGTTTTGTTTTGCTGATCCAAAAAGTTGCACGGGAATAGGTGAGATGGTACCTGATACAGCGTGGGACTCGTCTGCAGGACACGGCCCTTGCTGTGACCCGGTCCTGCCAAAGCTTGGCAGAGTCAACCCTCCAGTGCTCTGAAGTGGTTTTTAGATTGATGAGCTTATAGGGCTGACTGTGCTGTTGTAAATTGCAAGCAGGTTGAGTTTAGTACCTTTGAAACCTTGATCTCTGACAACTTGGGCTGAACTTGGTCAGCAGATTTCAAACATTACTGGAGAAACGATGGACAACATCTTCACTCAGGAGACCAAATTCACGAGCTGCATCTGAGCTGCTTCTGGCACTAAGTCTGAATCTCCAAAGCAGAGGCTTCCATTAGAGCCCTCCTCTCCCAAACAGCAGGAATATTTCAAGCCCTCAACTCTGCCGGGGATACACAGCTCCCAGCCCATCACTCCTACTTCACCCTGTCACCATAAGGTCTGCCTCAGCACGCCTTTGGGGCCATCACTCGAAGCTGGTGGTAGGTATGGCATGCAGGTTGGGAGGAGGGTGCTAGAACAGACGTGCTGTAAACTCAGACCAAGCCTTTCCGAGGATTTCATTAAATACTCCTTGCAGCTCCTCAAATGTTAGTTTTGACCGAGCCACACATGGAAAATAACAAAATATGCCAAGAAAGCCTCTCCTGGCTCTGCCAAACCCTCTAGACATCTCGCTGCTTCATCATTCAGGGTTTCCAAGGGAAAAACATGGAGCTCAAAGAGACACTCCTCCACAACCTGCACAAACCGATCGGCCAGCCGACGCCTGCCCAGCAGCAGCCAGCCGGGTTGCGTGTGACTCGCGGCTATCACCATTGATGTGTAATTGTGTAACGTGTGAAACGGGGTTACACCTCGCAGCTGTTCCACAGGCTTTTACACTCGCTGTTTGCTGCCATACACAGACTCCCGAGTAAGCAAACTCACACCAAAAACTTTTTCTGATTCTTTTCAGCAAATATAGCCAAAAGCGTTCCTGGAGAGGTGAGATGCTGGGACATACTTACGCCACGATGCCTGAAAGGTGAAACATCTCGGCAGTGAGGTAGGAAAGATAGCTGTACAGGAAGACAAAGAGCGGTTCGATGACACGGATGTCCTTGGTGAATCGCGTGGTAAAGGCGGCGGTCATCCCAAAAGTAAGACCTACTAAAACTCCTCCGAGCCCAACCACAAAGAATTTTCCAACTCCAGCAAAAACATCCATGCTTTTGATGGCTGGCATTTCACAGAAAGATCGAAACAGCTTGTAGAGCACCTGGGTGAACAAATGAAAGAGAAAAACAGCCGTTAACAAGATACTCACCAGGCACGGCCGTATGTAGCAATGACATTAAAATACAAAGCTGGGATTTCTGCCAGTGCAGGGTCAGCATCCTTCTCTGGAGGTCAGGCACCCAACAAGGGAGTGCTGTGGCACTCTCATGCATTTCTGTCTCCAGACAAAGAGCCTAAGAGCTGTTCACCAGAAAGCTTCTCAGGACCCTAGGCCAAAGAAGTGGATCGGGAGTCCTCTGCTAGAAGAAGCTGTTGACGCCTTTTCCCTCTGCATGTCCCACCTCTCGGCACCAGAGCACCCTTCCTCTGAAAATTAAATACTCAAAACAAAGGCTGGTCCTTACCACCGTCACCGCGTCATTCAGGAGTGATTCGCCGAAGACCAAAATGTGTAGTTTTTCATTGACGTGTATCTCTTCGAACACCGCTAACACCGCCACGGGATCCACGGCGGCGATCAGGCTGCCGAACAGGAGGTTGTGGAGCAGCGACACGTCCTGCAAGTGAAAGGCTTTCACCTGGCAGATCCCGTACAGGGAAAAGCCGATCCCAAACACGTTCCATATCGTCCCCACGACTGCATAGAGGAGGATAGTGCCGATGTTCTCAAAAAAGGGACGGCTGGGCATGAAGTAACCCGCGTCAAGGACGATGGGTGGCAGGAGGTAGAGGAAAAAGATGTCGCTGTCCATAACAGGTGGTGACTTGTCATTCAAGCCGTAGATGATCCCCCCCATGATGAGTCCAACAAATATCAATAAACAGCTTTCGGGAACGACGGAAGGCAGCTTGTTATATAGATGAAATCCTGGAAGGGGATGGATAGATTAGAAAAGCATTATCTCACCAGCCCAAAGTGGCTAGGGAGCACCAGCCTTTGGGGTGAGGAAGCCCCTGGTGCTCCCACCTTCAGCAGGCTACGCTCTGGAGCAGCAGTAACAAATGCACACAGCCAAGGTGAAGTCACTTGATCAGAAATTGGCTAGATAATCGGAAACGTAACTAACTAACACATAGAGCAACTGCTAATTTAAAACACAATACAGATTCTATACATAAAAAAAAAAAAATCACAAAAAGCATTCTCATCAATTATTAATGGTGCCACTTCTAATGTTGTTTAGTCATTAACACTTAAAGCTAAAGGCGATATTGAAAAATGTCCAATCGAGCCAGGCTTGAGCAGCGCCCAATGTTAGAGAGAAATGCTGACAACCACCACCAGTACTCAAGGGGAGTTACTAAAAGAAAGGAATTGAAACGAACCAAACTGGAATAGGAATAATAAGAAAAAAATAATCTGTGCTTATTATTTCTTCATCCGTGTGAATAGAATTGGGATCTCCTGCTATAACAGGAAAGACGGCAAAATAAAAAGAACATTTCCATCAAAGAAATTCTGATCTAACTGAATCTCAGAGACTTCTCCCTTCTAAGGGAAAAATAAAAGAAAAAATGCTGTAAAATAACTCTTGTAGCAGTAATTTAACAAAAGTTATCACAATTGCTGGAGGAAAAAAAAAATTATATATAATTTCCACTTTCCTATGCCCTGTTTTGCATAGGGGAAAAAAAAAAAAAGGCAAGTTATACAAAATGCCCTTTCTGAGGTGTAGTTACCATACAACCACCTTGATGCAGAGGTTTATTTTAGGGTGTGTAACCCCCTGCACACAGACTGAATTATTCCCTGTGGCTGGCCACATGCAGCACCCTTTTTTAAGACCAAGGAATCTTCATTTTAAGATGAAGATGTCAGTGGACGACCTGCACGTAGCACAGCTGGCAAGCTAATCGAGATGAATACACACCTTGGTGTGTTCTGCAGTTAAATAAAATTCCAGGGAACCCTGACAGCTTTCGCACTAATAGCAACACAATGCAAGGTGTGAACTTCTAGACGAAAAACCATAATTCCCAAACCAAAATGTAACCAGGCAGTTATTTTCCATGAGTGCAGTATGTCTGGCACACAATTTGTGCATCCTTAGGACTTGGAGTGTTACCTCATGCTCCAAGATTGGCCAGTCCAACCCACACCGTCCCCACGCAGACCCTCATCCTTCCTCACCCTCTCAAGATGCCTTACCTATTTTGGCCAAGGATGCAAGCATGATCCAGAGTGTGATTTCAAAGGGGACTTGGACATGCTGATAATCCAGAGAGAAAAACGCATGCTCTGAGGATTCGTTGCCCTGGGCTTCCTCGGCAGCCCAGCTGAGGTTCTCCGGGTTCGTGTCCTCCAGCAGCGGCATCAGTGCGGAGCCCTGCAGGGCTCTGACCCTGGTGGCTTGGAGGATGGAGGAGAGCAAGGAGCCGGCTAGGACAGCAGCTGCAGCTTTGCACCCTGGCCTCTGCCACTCCATTCGCTGTGGAAGCTGTCTGCCACGGGGATTTGGCTGCTGGCTGCTCCCAGCTGGTGGGTCCCACTGCAGGAGACACCAGAGCTTGGCTGGGTTGCTGCAAAGAGAGGATCAATTGCTCTGCCTCACCCTGACTCTCCTCTCTGGTCTATTATTTTCCAGCTGAGAGACCCTGATGGAGACTCGCACCCTTTGGCACCACGTGCCCAGATGGGCAGAGTCTCCTGCAGACGCTTTCTTGAAGAAATGCCTCCCGTGCCCTTAGATCAACCGCACACCTATGCAAGCTCAAGGAAGAACTAAAATGCAACTTGCCTCTAACATTCAACTTATTTTGGCCTCCAGTCTCTCAGAAACCCTTCTTGGAGGGGCAAAAAAATAAAATAATAATCTTTACTGATGCTAGAACAGCCAGGCTTTGACGGAACAGATAAAAAGTGGGACTTCAGTGGACTTCACTAGATTTCTCATCTGTAGTCCAGTGCCCACAGAGCAGTAACATTATGGATAACCACAGCTTCCATTTAGTAAATCAAGCAGAGCAACCGCTTCTCTATGCTAAAATACACGGCCGCAGCGTCGTGCTGGATGGAGGCCACCTTACTGGAAGAATGACTTTCAGCCACTGCTTCAAGCTTCTTCCTATAGTAAGGGCTAACAGGAAAAGTTATCTTCATCTCTCTAGACTACTTGAAAACAGCACTGAAAATGGAGAGAGTTTGCTTGGGAAAGCTGGAGAGACAGAAAAATAAGTTATTTGCAAGAATGTTAGATGTATTAATAATACAGAGGGGGGGAAACCCATACTGGGCCAAATTCCTCCCTTGCGGAGTTTCATTTAAGTTGACCATGTTTCAGCAGAGGTGAATCTGGTCCAAAGAACACATGTAATTAAAATACAGAGGCCCCGGGCTGTTGCTGGACCGATCGATGGCCTGTTTGTTTGCCTCCAGCTGCCTGAATCACACCCAAATTGAGCCGTCCATGACGAGCTGGTGACCCACTTTCCTGGTGCAGTCAGAACCCACCACCATGCAGACACAGATCCTGGGTTTCTCAGCACCGCGCGAGCTCCATTTCTGATCCGATTTATAAAGGAGTAGGACGATAAACTTTGGGAGTTAGGCAAGACGCAGTGATATACTCCAGGAGCACCTTCTCTCCACTTTTCCATGGTCAGTTTGAATTTACAGAAAGCGTTTATCACGCTTGATGCCTTCAAGACTAAGCTCTTCCCATTAAACCTGTCTTTAAGCAAACTAAGCTTTTTAAACTCGGTGTCACCTCTCCTTTGTATATTTAAAAAAAAATAAACAAAACCGCAGGACAGACACTTGGAGGACAGAAATCCCACAAGGTTTTTCTCCATCAGTTTTTCATCGCTGAATTCCATAGTGTCTGGGATCGGAAGGAGGGGAAGAGGTGAGGAGACGGGATCCCTTGTTGCTCTGAAAGAGGGAGAATACAGTGCTCTTAACAGTAGTTAAGCAGCAATTAAGAAATTACTTAGCGAGAGCTAAGAACAGTGGAAACAATTCTGAGCCTGGACTTGCATGCCAAGCCATCGTATTTCTTCTTTCTGCTGAAATATTTGGTGCTGAATTTGGGAGTTTGAGGACTAGTTCCATTGGGGGGCATGGAAAAGGAGTTTTCCCAGCCTCCGATTCCTCTCCATCGCCAAACCATCCATCATAATTTTCGCTATTCTGAGGAAAAAGGCAAGAGAGCTAGTGTTCGCTTGCAGTTACCTTAAGCCAAAAATTAAATGTTTGCGCCTCAGAGGGGAAGAGAGACCTGCGGTGTGGAGCTCGATAGTGCTATCTGAAAATGTTTTTGCATGTAGAATCAATATCTATTTGATAATGGCACCACAAAAAAACAACAGAGTTGGGACAGTATCTGAGGAAGGTCAATGGAGAGGACAACGTTAAAACAGGCTCCATTTTTCTAATCAAGTTAACACGCAAAACCAAGTCCTTAAGGACAGACAGATACACACGCACACTTCTACCTTAACTGCTCGCCAAACCTCTGTCTGAACACAGCACAACGCGTCGCGGTGCCTAAGGAAAAGATACAAAAGGGGAGGAAAACCAGCGCCCTGTGCAGAGTTTCCACAGAACCTGGTTCACTTGTACTCTCCTCTGGTCCTTCCTGCGATGAGGGTCTCAGCCCCGCAACGAGCTCCGTGCAGATGGAGCAGTGCAGCCTCTCTGCAAACTGGTTTTCACCCTGCAAGGCATTGAGCATCTCCTTAAAAGCTCCGTTCTCCTTCTCACTCTCATTACCGGCTCGCTGCGCCTAGACCTGTGCACGGACAACAAACGGCGCTCCGCAAATCCTTTGGACGTCGTATTGCGTTACGGTGAGAAGCTTCAAGTCTGCTTTCAGGAGCTTGAAACTCCTATTTTTTCTGTTTTGAATCGTTTTACCCTGAAGTTTGATATAAATCAGCTTGCTCCTTCCCTTACATTCTTACATGTATCCCTGACCATTATGCATCAGGTAGGAATAAACCAAAAGCCAAAGACAAAATGTTTTCCCAAAGTTCTACGATAACAGAGCATGTGTTGTCCCTCTTGTAATGGCTATTGATATTATTGAGCTGCTTTTTAACGCGAGTACCATTTGATCATATGTTTATTGACATGCTTTCATTTTTTTCTAATATAATGTGCTTTCCCACATTTTTTTTAAGGTTTTTGGGCTAGATTTTGATCCCCATAATTGTATTGCCGGGTACCTTGCTCCTGCTGGAACGAAGAGGACTGTGAGGAGAACAGAGTATTGTGTGATATGAAAACAGTCACCAGAATTCAGGCCCCTGCAATGAAAATGTGATGTTAAATTAATTGCTTTCACTGCTTATACTCCTTAATTAATGGCAACAAATTATTCTTCCTTATTTACTTTGACAGCGAAAGGAAGACGTGAAATCTTTTCTCTTACCTTCCTGATGTGTAATTCCTTCTAGGCGTATTCCAGCTCCTCTTTTTCACTATGAACGCATGGATCATTTAGCAAAAAAAAAATTAATAATATTGTAAATTAAATCTCAATGTCCATCACCTGCTGAAATTCATATATCAATCACTGAAATTTATGAAGGAAAACTTGAATAAGCTCATGCCTTAAACGAGGGGAAAGAAAAATAATTGCATTGCACCTTTCGGCTGCGGTACTGCGAAGACTTTCCGTGTGGTTTGGGCCTCAAATCAGGACGTCATCTGAGCATTTACCCAACTACAAGCACTCAAAGTTCCGTAGCTTACGGTTAACAACACGTGAAAAATCCTGCGTTGCACCGGGGCCTCCCAGAAATACCCAGCACAGAGAATCACAGACTATAATCCTCACAAAAACCCGTAACTCCCAAGCTCAGAGCTCGCCAGCCGCCTTCCCCTCGCTGCAGAGGGGTGCAGGACTTCCCGCCGTCGGGACTCCCGCCGATTTCCACTCTTCGGTGTGATTCAGGTAATCCTAGCAGAATTATTTAATCTTTCAAAGAAGAAAACACTACTGAATTCATGGAAGAAAACGCCAGCTCTGCGGCACCCCAGGAAGGCAGGAGCCGCAGGGCCAGCTGACGCCAGCAGGGATGGGGCTGCCCCGGGCCACGGCAGTCCTGCCGGTGGTTTCGTGACCTGTTGCCGGAATAAAGAGGTTTTCAAATAAATACCGGTGGTGTTTGCTGGCCTCAGAAAGGCTAAAGCTTCTTTTTCTATTTCTATGCTACGGAAGTTTCATATTTCCAGAAATTATTTAAACACAGAGACGTCGTGCCCATTCTCAGTGCGCTGCTGTTTCCTCTTAAAGAGAGAACGCCCTTTGATGTGCGTAACACCCTAAATCGGTAACGTGATTTGGGGAAATACCCCACGCTCGTTAACTTCCAAACATCGAGGTCTCCGCAGGACCCCCACGGGCACTGCCAACGCTCCTCCGCACCCCTCCCAGCTGCCTGCCCATCACCCAAACACCAGGCAGGACCGCTCACCCCGCAGCCACGGCCACCGGCAGCACGGCGGGGATGCTCTCCCCCGCACCGGTCATCCTTCAAACCTAAACTGCCCTTCTGCACCTTCTTCCCAAAAATTATTTTGGCTCTGACTGTGTTACCACTTCGGGCAGACCTGGGACGAGTCTCGTTCTGTGAATTCCCCACTCTTCAAACACCGTGAGCAGATCTAATCCCTTGCCTGCACCTATTTCCAAGAATTTTTGACTTTGATACTATAGACGTTGATACTATAGACTATAGCAATCAATTTTTCACCCACACAGTGCAGAGATTTTGTTAAAAGCATCCTGCTTCACAAGCAAATTAATATCCAGGAGCCTCTCCAAAGCTGCGACACCGGGACGGCGGTTCGGCTCCCTCTCCACCCCTCACGCCAAGCAACGATTCGGATACACATCTTCATCTGAGCCGGTTCCGCGCTGTAACAGAGAGCGCTCTCAGACAAAACCTGTGGGACACACACAGAAAAACTCTTACAAAGCTGCCTGTACCCTCCAGCTAATCAGCTCACTGGGAAAAGATGGAACACAAGCGGCAGCGGTATCTACGTCGGTACGTACGGACGGTCTGCCCTGCTAACGTCAGAACTACCGCTCGTTTACACACGCTGTCTGACGCTTGAAGGAGAAAGCCGTTCCCACTTATGAATGTGCAAAATCTTTTTTCCCCCCATCAGAAAAGGCACTGCTCATATTTCCACACGTAACCACCTTATTTTCCAGCTTCCCCTCCTCACTGCTGCATTTTCCATGACGCTGTAAGAGGCACAGCGAAGGCTGCGCCTAAAGGGCGGATCTTTCTGAAGAAGCCGGGACAGAGGAGCGCGTCTTTCCACCCGCGCAGGCCTGCGAGCAAGCACAGAAGACGCAGAGCAGGCAGGCAGTTTAGCAAGAAGATTTGCTTGGAACTGAAATTAAGACCAAGCCCCTCATCACACTTCCCTTGCTGGGAAGCACTGCACTCGCAGCTTTTCTGGACAGCAGCAACGGAAAACCCCTTAAATTTCAGAGCCATAGCGTGGGGTTTTCTCAGTGCATCGCAGGCCACAAATATATAGAGAAAGTGGCTTCGCGTTGCTGTAAGCCGGATGAATGGGTGTGCTGCTCAACTCATGTGCACCCCACAGAGCCCGGGCAAGAATGGATTTTTAATTTAACATCAGGGATTTCATTCAAAAATCTGGGTTTAACAAGAATTTGAATGAAGTTACAGCGAGGAAATTCAATGTTAATAAGAAATGAGTAAAGAAGAATAAATCAAAAGAATGGGACATTCTCCTCACTCTCCCTCTCACCAGCCCCCGCTGCGGAGGACGTACGCAGCGCCAGATGCAAATGTTGTGGTTCATTGCCTAACACTTTGCCAGCCTGAAAATGGCGGATGATCCCTGATACCTTCCCTAAACGGCGAGAGTTCACAAACTCCCATGCCAGAATTACCAAGATCCATGTTCTCCTTGCCTTGCACCTACTCTTATTCCATCCAGCTTCCAGATCGCCCTCCGTGCAAACACAGCAGCCTGGTGACGCTCCCCACCAAGCAGCAGACCTGACTGCGTTGCAGCTCTACGTTTAACAACTGCCCAGTTAACGTGGTCTTAAATAATTCCTATAGGGCAATTCCGGGCTGAGCATGGCTTTGGCACTGGCTCCTCTTTGGGTTCTGCTTTTGTCAGTAACAGCTTGAGCACTTTGAGCAATTGCTTTAATGACTTGTAAACTAAACGGCCCTTAATACTTTTCTTCATCATTTTAACTGGAGAAGCCTGTAACTGTGGCCTCGATAAAACAGGCAATACTTGTCCTTTCTGGTAATCTAAAACCTAATTTAAACTCCAAACTTTTAATTCCCCAAGTTATTCACAAAACTCAAGCTATTGCCAGTCACGTTGTATTTAGAATCACAAACTGGTTTGGGTTGGGAGGGACCACAAGGATTATCTAGTTCCAACCCCTTGCCATGGGCAGGGACAGCCCCCACCAGCCCAGGGTGCCCAAAGCCCCATCCAACCTGGCCTTGGGCACTGCCAGGGATCCAGGGGCAGCCACAGCTTCTCGGGGCACCCTGTGCCAGGGCCTCAGCACCCTCATGGGGAAGAATTTCTTCCTAATATCTAATCTAAATCCCTCCTCTTTTAGTTTAAACCCATTGCCCCTTGTCCTGTCACTGCACTCCCTAATAACCAGCCCCTCACCAGCTTTCCTTGGAGCCTCTTTAGGGACTGGAAGGTCCCAATTAGGTCTCCCCGGACCCTTCTCTTCTCCAGGCTGAACAAGCCCAACTCCCTCAGCCTGCCCTCGCAGGAGAAGGGCTCCAGCCCTCGGATCAGCTTTGTGGCCTCCTCTGGGCTCACTCCAGCAGCTCCATGTCTTTCCTGTACTGGGGACCCCAGAACTGGATGCAGTACCCCAGGTGGGGTCTCACAAGAGCGGGGCAGAGGGGAGGAATCCCCTCCCTCGACCTGCTGGCCACACTGGTTTTTATGCAGCCCAGGACACGGGTGGCTTTCTGGGCTGCCAGTGTACACTGCTACGACCATTTAAGTGGTGGTACGACATTTCTTCCATTAAATAATACTTTAAATACTCATTAATTTGTAGATGATGAATTAAAGTCCTGTACAAAAAAAAAATCTCCAGGTCATGGTGCTGTACAGTGGGTCAGCCTAAGAGACCCAGAGGCTGAGTCCAACCAGCAGAGTCAACCATGACATGGGAATTGTTTCTTATTAATTAGGAAGTCCTATGGGTTTGGGGTCCAAGGATCCCTCAAGCCCTCCTCATGAGAGCACAGCTGCAGGTTTTTCCTGCTCTGGCCTTGAGCATTACACAGAACAAGACTGCGAGGTATTTCCCAGTGCGAGGAACCAAGTCCCGCAGGAGCCCGCCCTGGTGGGATGAGCATGGGTCACGCCCACGGGTCACGCCGATGTTTCTGCAAACCTCCATCCTGCGTTCAGCTGTGGTCTGGCTGCTCGGGAGGGTGAAGGACATCAGCTGCTTCCTCTCCATCGCTGCTCTTGGTGCTCTGCCTCAGCCTCAGCTGTGGGGAAGGACGGAAGAAATTCTTCTCATTCACTATTTTCTGCCAGTTTACTCAACTCTTCCTGTCTCCTGACCACACACCGGGAAAATACAGGAGCCCGGACAAAGCAAATACTGAATGTTACCGCTGTCGTGGTGCCTTGCCATGACAGTTCTGTAATCCCAAAATAAAGCAAGAGCCAAAGAGGAAATCGAACCCTGGAAATCAGCAGGCAGACCACGGAGCCACCTGCGTTAAACTCACCCCCCCAAGTGTCTCGTAATAAAGTTGTAGTAGATCCAATATACATGAGGACAATAGTTCTTCACCTCAGAAGCGTAAGCACGTTCTGCCTCCCGATGCTTGTGTGTGTACCAGCGATACGGATGTGTTAATTCAGGGACTTCAGCTCAGTGCGGAGATCAGAGCCGGTGTCGGCTGGCTGAGCCCGCGCTGCTCCCTGGGCACCCACACGCCAGCCCTGGTGCCGCAGCAGACACCCAGGAGGGCTGGAGACACCCTGCTCGGGGGTGGCTGCTTCCTCTGAAGTCCTTTATCCGCTGAGCACAGCCCTTGGTTCCTTCCTCTGGAACAGACATAAGCAGGTAGCTACTCCCTAGGCTGCATTTGTTAAAAAAACCCCAAACTACTCAATAAATCCGACCAAAAGGCGTTTGAACGCAGAGGCACCGCCTGCCGTCAGTGACCTGTGCTTCATGGTTGGGACCTGGGCTCGAGCGGCGAACGGGCGGCAACGGGGACCGGCGCTGTGCCGGTCCGTCCCTGAGCATCCCCCACCGGCGCAAACAGCCCCCCAGCACTTCGCAGTCCGACTCGCACCGTTTTTGCAGTAGGGTTTTCACTTTCTGTTCCAGGAAATGTTTTTCGTAATTCCACTGACAGGGGAAAGGAATAAGGGTAAGCAAGATCTGTTAACTTCAAACTTCAAGCCAAGGTTTTTCAGGAGTCTGCGGCTGCGTTCCCTGCTCCATTAAGCCCATGACCGTTGCTCGTTTGAGACAAGGCCATCACAGAGCTTATGGACGCGCGAAGAGCGAGAGCGGGCGTGAGCTTAGGTTTTCTCTCGCTCTTCTTCATTAACTTTTGTTATGTCTGAGAGTAGTAATTAATTATCAAAACACCAACTTTATAGGGTCGAGCAGCGGACAGAGCAAGTAAATAAATGGTTACCGTTTCCTACCCGTTTGGCGACGGAAAGCAGAAGGGTGTGGTGACCACGGACGGGGAATGAGAGCAAGAAATAGCAATACAGCGTGTCATGAAATTGTATTATTGCACAAACCCGGAATTTTTTAATTGCAGAAGGGCCTAACACAAAAGCACGAGAAGCGAACGAGGGCAGCACCACGTGTCTTACCGTAAGGCGAAGAACTTCAGCTGCGAGAAACAGAAATTCACGCTCGCGGCAACGCCAGCGTTGCCAGGCCCACGTACACGGCCGGGGAAGCTGGAGCTAGCAGCCCGCTCCCGAAGGAAACGGGGACACCGGCTAACGTGCCAGTGCTGCCACGGACGGAGCAAAGGGTGTCACAGAGCTCGGAGCTGCATAGTTCAATTTCACATACTGGAGCCGTATTTAGGAAAGACGCTGTTTCCACTCACCCTCCAGGAGAAGCAGAGACCCGGAACCCCCTGCGAGGCTTAGTGCTGCTTCTGCCGCTGGTTTCAGGGACCCGGCTCTTCTGGTCCCCGGCCATCACCGTTCACCAGGTGAAGTTCTTCAGCCTCACCCACCTTTCAGCACCTAAACAAACAGCAAACCAGAACGCCCCAGGACAAACACAAGGTGCCAGGTCGCTTCCAAGAATTAGTAATTCAACAAGATTAATTTTTTTTTCTCCCAAGCAAAATAAAGTCCTGACAGACCCAGTCCACAAAAGAGCCCAAGCACATTTTGTATGAATTTCACAGCTCTGGACAGCCCTGCTGCCCGCTGACACACAACCCCCCCTGCCCCAGGTTGCTCCAGCGCATCAGAGATGCCCCCAGCCTTTTCACCTTCCCCCACAGCGCAGCCCTGAATCCCACCATGGAAGGAGGAGGAAGGTCTCTGGCCTCGTGAGGTTCATAGGTCAATACTAAACACTTTTATTTCCACTTAGAAGCCCGCAGGCAGCCAGGCCGCGGTACGCGGGAGTGGTGGAGTTCGTTAGCAGCTGGGCACTCATTTACCGAGCGGCTGCTGACCCACACACTTGATTTATAATCCCAATAGATTGATGGGGTTATCACAAATAAATTAACTCAGAGGAGGTACAGGCAGGAAGTAAGTGGTGAGGTTCTTCTGGTAAAGAAAAAGTAAATTAGGTTAATTAAAATCAAATAGCTAAGTTTTGGAAACCTATAGGTAAAAAAGGGGAGCAAAATGGCAAAAAAAATTATCAGAATCGTGATTTCACCTTCTATCGGGGCTTATATCCCACAAGAGGGAACAGGCTGGGGGGTGACATCGTAACTATAGGTCACAGTGAATTGGGTAGATTTAATTAAAGGGCCCAGCTTACCCCAAGGTCCTGATCCCAGTACCCGATGAACGTTTCTCCGTGGGGACATGGAATGAGAACTGGAAACGAAAGCAGAAATTCCTTGCCGGTATTTCTCCCTCAGCTTCAGGTTTCCTGGCGTGTGGATAAACAAAACTGCCCACCAGAACCAGCCCTTACGTGTCCGACCTGTGAAACAGGGCACTGCTCTCAACAGAATACATCTGCTGTCCTCCAGCAGCCCAGGAAAGCACACCTTCCAAGGGATTTTTCCCTGTGTAGTTTGAGTTCACGGAGCCGCTTTTCCTGCTTAGGCACAGCTCCGGCGCAGCCGACCGAGTTTTACTCGCCTGCGTTCAGAATGGGACTCGGTGTCTTTCAAACATCAATAAATCCAAAGCATGACACGGATGGAAACACCTCAATTAAAATAAAATTGAGCTAAAAAGAGTATCTAAGTGAATAATAAATGTATTTGCCTCATCTTCCCAGGAATTAAGAGATTTTGCTCCTAAAATGTATCCTGCAGCAACACTGCAGATTTTTTTCTCCCTACAAAGAGAAGTTATTTACATTTTGGATTAAATTAGAATACCAAATACTGGGTGGAAAAGCTACATAGACACTACTTTACCGTGGACAAAACTGCACAGCATCAATTAAAAAAAAATACAGTCCGTGGTGCTTTACGTTAACGACGTGCATTTACCTACAGCTTCTCCTGCACAGCTAAACCACGCCTTGTTGCGCTGAGCGGCTACATAAATCAGCTGAAAATTCATTTTCCCTTCCCCTCCTCCGTACTGGGCATTTGTTTAAATTCTAAAACCAAATTCAGCTTGTGTTTTTCTATTAGAAAAAAAAAAAACAAACCCCCAAAGCACGCCCGCAATGAAGGCACACATTACCCTGACGGGCGCCAGGCAGGCCCGTGCTTATCTGCACCCGTGGCACGGCTGGTTCCAGTACGGCTGCCACCACCACGATGCGTGCACCGCGCTCCTCGCCTCCACCAGGCTGTAATCCAGGCTACACATAACGAGCTTTTCTCACAACTCTGCTTGCTGTGCTGTGTTTTATTTTCATTCTAGCTAAAATTATCCGTACGTTGGGTAAACCCAATTCAAATACGGGCTCTGAAACCAGTTCTGAAGAGGTATGGGATGGACACAGCTTCCCAGCAACCTTGGACTCTGCCAAATACAGAAGATCTGCTTCCAAGTCCTCTTCTGCCACTGCAGCTCGCTAGCAGCGATGGGAAACGTGGGTCTGCCGGGGTTTCTCCCTGCTGATGATGCTCAGCAGCTTCTGTTACCTCCAGTGTTGAAACTGCCGTTGACTTCACGGCTGGGGTTCTGGGGTCAGCAGGAGAGCATGACAGGTCTCCTCTAACGCGCTTCTCAGGGCTGGGAAGGACAGAAAAACGACCAGAGTCTGGACCTCAGCTTTAAACTCCGACTTCCACATTTCCTGAGGAAGAACCTTGTGTAATTAACTTCTCTCCAGACTTTGGTTTGAGCTATAAATACATCCCAGGGGAAAGCAAAGGAGAGGGCAAGGTGGGACAAATGCCACAGAGCACTTCTTTCCACGGTTAATTGCAAACCCTCCGGTTGCCGATGCCCTTTGGAGTATTTTTTCCTCTCGCCCCCCGTTAACTGCCTCCACCGTGGAAGGCTTTAGCGCGCTGCTCACTCTGGGCTCCTCCAGAATTTAACGAAGTTATTTGGACTCTCGACTTCATTTTGAATGCGGAGAAGGGGATTAATGAGACATGCGTGGAATTAGAGCAACGCACAGTGAAAGCAAAGCATCCTTTCCCCTAAAACAGGGACCAGTTTCAGAACAACCTCTGCTCCTTGCACCACTAGGGTCAATGGGAATTTTTGACCGGGCAAGGATGTTCACCTAGGTCCTGGACGTGTAGGACTGATTCTATTTAGTTATTCATTATGTACGCAGCAGGAATTGTCTTTGTCTGTCACTTTAACCAGGAGAGAGGGGTTCCTCCTTGGGCCACCCAGCTCGCTTTTCCCACAGGAGCAGATCCCTCTGGATCTGGCACTCTGCAGAGTGCCCACCTTCCTACACCTCCAAGATCAAAGCACGTAAAACGCTGGGAAACGCCTCAAAACCGGGAGCATTCGCTCCGCTCAGACGCTGAGCCGGCTCATTCAGACCATCTATCAGACCGAGCAGCCTCGTCAGCCAACTGCTGGGTTTGTGTTTTCTTTTGGAGCCTTGACCTCCTCTTTGAGCGCACGTACTGCGTGTTCAAGCACAGCATCTTTGCAGCTGAACCTGGGGTAGGCACGTACGTAACCAAAGCTCAGTGGATTTAAGTTCCACCAGTCCTAAGAGACACTGCAAGGCAGCGGCAAAGGTTAAAAACGTTACAATATGTGAAAGTAGTGTAGTTCCCTTTCCATAATGCACAGTGCTATATTTAGCGGACTGTTTGACACTGCACACAATGACGCACGCGGCGGCGGTTGCATCCTCCTCCTCCTCCTCCCGAGGCAGCCCCATGCCATGAAGGTGCAGTCTCTCCACAGGCACAGCTTACGAAGGCTCCAGCACACTTTTTCCTGCACATTTCCCTCTCCGCAGAGGCCAAAACAAGCACTGTTTTAACTCAAAGCCCCACTGCACAGTTCCTATTGCAGTAAATGCAACTAATTAATAAGCTAAATTACTGGAATTAAGAGCTTCAAGGTGAATCCCCTATGAATGCAGATCTTCGATGTTCTGAGGCACTCTTTCAAGCCTACTGATATTTTCGTTACAAACGCCAGCTCAGAGATGACTTTTAAAACCGCCCAACAACTAAAGATGTTGATTTAAAGAAAAAAAAAAGACAACCCCACAACCAAAAACCAAACACAACCCAAACCAAAAACCCAACAAAACCTTTGATCTCTTCAAAGGATTGATCGGATGTCAAGGGCCTTGATTTACACACACAAATGTGTTTGTATTTGATGTGTTATTACCCAGAGATCACAAAATCCTTCATATTCTTAGAAAGTTGACAAAGATTTTAAAAAAAACGCCTATGGCGCATCGTAAGAGATGCACCTCAGAGGCAAAGAAGGTTTGGGGTTGCATTAGCTGTGTCACACCGCACTCGGTCACAGCCCAAGCGAAGAGGTTTCCCTTCCAGAAGGAAACCTCTGCAGGCTGGGTAAGTCCAATTCACTTATCTCACGATGCGACACGGCGATTCATTTCCAGGTGAAATACTTCCCCAGAAGCAGTAACAGGTAAGGAAGAAAATGGGTTTGAAAGGTAAATAACGAAATCCGCGTCTACATTTCCGAAGGAGGGTGAAGAACGCTTGCACTACCTTGTCAGGACCACGGCGGTCATTTTAGCTCGCTGAGGTTGCAGGTGCTTCGTTTCCAAGGAAATAAAGGCAAAACACATTTACTAAAAACACAAATGGAATGTGAAACAGCAACACACTGACAGAAAGCTGAGTGGATTTCAAAGAGGTGAGGATTTATTTAAAAGAAATATATATTCTTTTTAACAGAAAATCAGATACTTTTGCAATCTTGACCAACAACTTCACTGAGATTCTCAGTGTAACGTACTCCACCTACGCCGTACGACCACAGACATGCAGAAATATCAGCGTTTTCATTCACGTATCGCGTTGATGCATTTCCTGTGTACGACAATACGCACAAAATAATCCGGAGTCCGGAACACCTCCATCTGCTGACAGGATTTCCAAACCACACAAATATTTTTATCCGTGTTTGCAGGAGCAAAACTCGAACCTCAATGTCCAAAACCTGGGCTTCAGCGACAGAGCCCAGCCCAAAGCCCCGCGAGGACAATTTGAGCCCTTCGCTTCGGGGCCGGCTGGCTCAGTCTCTCGCAGCAGAGCTTTCCCACGACACCTCTTGACCCATTTTTCTTGCAGGAGTAAATCTGAGGGTACCTGATTATGATTGCTCATACAGCCAGAGTCTTAGGAGGAGGACATACACGTTATAAAATTACAATTGACTAGCATTTTAAAGAGAACTTCATTTCAGATTCTGCATTAGAAGAAAGAAAAGTTACCTTTAGTTCCTCTGCGAACAAGTCCCATAGACGAAGTACGGTTTAAGCCTTAAAATACTTATTTGAAAAAATCTGTAGTGTGTAAATGCTTTCATTTCCCAATCTACCCCTTAGATGGAAACACTCAGATATGAGTCGCACTCATCTCTTCAGCTAAGTAGATCAGTCATGATGCAAACTGCGTCCTGCAGCTCCTTCACGCAGGCTGGGTTGGAGATCTGTAAGTTTGGAGTGCTGAACTCCGAGCTGTTTCTGTTGGTAGCGTTGCGCAAACTGAACAGAGCTAAAGAGTGCAAGAGCACTTCTCTGGCTTTTGATGTTTCTATATTCTGCTCCTGGGATATCTGAAAGCTTAGCTGATTCAGGTTACTCCTTATCACGCTGCAAGTGAGGAAGTTTCTTACAGAACCACACCTGGTCAAGTTTTCTTCAAAAAACTGTTTATAGAGCTCTGCCACTTTTGTTTCCATGTACTTGTTGAGCACGGAGTTTGAAAGAGGCTCCTTGCTGAGCGTGATGCTCCTTTCTCCAGCTTCATCTCCAAAAAGGGACTTCAGACCTGGCTTCTCAGGCTGCTCACGCAGAGGGGACTGACCTAGAAGAATATCTATGGACAGTAAGACAGGGCCGTCAGGAGGTTCATCACATACGTGGTCCAAAACACAACCCGAATCACATGTGTGGTCCCCCACACGGTCTCCCCCAATCTGTAAGTCAGGGTAGTTCTGGTAAATGCTGTTGCACGACCAGGATCTATACAAATCCGTCTGTTTGACAGCGTGTTCTCTTTTGGGGATGTGCAGAGCTAGCGATACCGTTCCTTCAGCAAGCATCTTCTGGTCCTTGGCAGGTAACTCTTGTACGGATCGCCACTGAGGACTGCTCCTGCCTTCCATTTTGCTGCTTTTAGCAGAGATCTCGTCCTGCTTCTCACATCCGTCAGCAAAACCTTTAATTTTGGGGTTGTCTACAAGTTTCTGTCTCCAGATTCCCTCTTTATCCTTTCTGGACACGTGCGATTTGCGAGGCTTATCTTGCTGACAGCTTTCCTTGTATACGAGCCTAGTTAAGATGCCTTCTGCCAACATGATGACAAGTGTGAGCAAGAGCCTAATCACCAGAGCTCCATGTGGTCCTGTGAACGAGAGAGACAGGCAGGATACCTCAAACTTACTTGGACAAAGGGGAATAATTACAAAAAGCACGTTGTTCATTATTTTTTTGAGACTCTGATTTTTCTTTTTCTCTAGAAGATTTTAGTCAACAGTAAACTGCATTGCTTTTCTACAATTTTAACCTCTAGGTCATGTCAACAAAAATTATTCTGAAGATATAGGAAGGGCATTAACCAGGTTCTTCATCTGTAATATCACTTCTGTCCCTAGGCATCTCTTTTGCAATGTGGCTACTTGAGATAGATCATACTTATGAGCTGTAAAAAAAAAAAACAAAAAAACAACCAGAAAAATTATTTTACTTGTCTATATCACTTTGCACGGCTGCAAATCAACTTTTCTATTGAAAGGCAACAACTCCTAAGAGCTAAAGAGGAAGGAAATCGAGATCAACTTCAGACTTAGAGGCTGATTCTGAATTGGGCTGACCTCTCCCGTAAGGTGCCAAGGAGTTTCAGACCCGATAGTTCTTCGAGACTGCACCCGAACTGCAGTTCACCTATCCAAGTGTTTTCCGGAGTCCCTCTCAACGATGATTTTAAAGACATAGATAGTTAATTTGTCTTCCCCAATAGTGATGGATGAGTAGTACATTTGTGTATACTAAGCGCACATGAATAATTAATAGCTAGTCAATATGTCTCAAAATAATCTACCACGGTTAACGATTCCTGATCATTCCTTTTCGATTCACCTGCTGTTGAAGTCAAAGGGCAGCTTTCCCTTCAGAGCCAAGCCTGACCTAAACCCACCACGGAAAGGATCACCACCGCTCCCGCGAAGGAGAAACGGGAAAGGCAAACACAAGAAAAACCCCTCTGTTCTTCAACTGCCTTTTTAATCTCCACATATTCCAAGTACCTGCACACACCCCCAGCGCGCTCATCGTCTGGAGCAGCAGTAAATCTCCCAAAGACCGCGCCACGCTGGCACGCCGTTTGAAACGCGCCAGAACTCTCCTTAGATCACGGACGGTTAATAAGGCTCAACACTGTCACAGTGCTGGCACTTCACACCAGCAGCAACGCCGTGCACGTCACTAGACAGCTCTCCAAACAAACAAAGCCTCTGCAGATTTGCTGTGATATCTGATACAAAACCAGAAAGATCCTCCTCACTCGACTCATTTGCTCCGAATTATCGGGAACCAAACCACATACTCCGGCTTCTGTGTTTTGCAGTTAAACTTGGTACTCTGGGTCACTTTTTCTTAACCCCAGTACTCCTTCCAGAAAGCTATTCTAAAACTCCAGTTACCCGAGAGATGGAAATTTTCAACCTCCCTCCTAAATTTACACATTGCCACAGTACAACCGCCTGGATTTTTTTTTTTTTCTTTTTCAGACCTCTTTTTTTAGCTTAAATGGCACTATTTGCTCCATGAAGCTAAACACTGGAATTGTGATACGCCTGCAAAGGAGACCAAAGCAGAGGAGAAAGGCAGCGCACCACGCCTTCCCCCGGTTACATTACCGTAACTATTTACCTACAGAATCATTTACACGCGCAAAAAAAAAGCAGTACAACATTTTCTTAAGCGCTTGAGGAGCTTAGGAAACCGTTTTTGAAAGAGACACGAGTACTTGGCAGCCGAAATCTTGCTGAACGGACAGCGGAATCTGGAACGCTGCGTGGCTCATCAGCTGCTGAAAAACAGAACACAGGTACCCAGCTTCTCACACGCTGAAAAACCTTGCTGTATTGCTTTGAAAACGCTCATAGTGCTAACATAAGGGCTAAAATGTGGTAGCCTTAGGAAAACTGCTCTCTTTCAAATAAAGTAAACGGTGCCTGCACTCTGGAACAAAGCATAAAGGGAAAAAAGAAAGGAAAAAAAAGCCCCAAAAGCCCAGACTTACCAGTCCTGGCAGGGTAAGAGAGGCGGATAATCACATAGCCCAGAACTCTCCTACTACAGCTGCTGCAAGAGAACGCATTCTTACATACTCTTTCTTCACTGCTGTCTATGTGGAAAAAGTCTGACATACACATGATCCAGTTCCTCTTTTTTTTCTTTTAAAACAGAAGTGATCCCCCTGGAAAAGTGTGTGGGTTTTGATAACAAAGTGACAGGAGATCTAAAAGAGGATGTTAAAAAAGAATTGAGAGGTTTCTGACTGTGATGAGTTACCCACTGCCGCAACACATCGCTTAAAACCAGAGCCTGCTGAAGGACCAGCGTGCCTGCACCTCACCAGGCTGTTCAAAACTGAAACCGAATTCCACCAAACACTTCCATCTACAGACGTTTGGTTTTGTTCCATCACCCACCTGACTTACAGAGGCGATGTTACTTACAGCATTTCCCTTTTTGAAACAAACAGCTGAATTTATAGTCTTGTGACCTTCTTCTGGTGGGGAAAAAGTTGGCAACTCCTTTTCATCAAGATTTTGATGAAGTATCATTTGTCTATAAAACCCCAATATGAGGATCTGCTCTCTGAATGCAGCAGCCATCAGGTAGCTGTGCACAATCGTGTGTTCATTGACCAAAAAACACTTTCTCCGGGCTTAAAAACGACTGCCTGTCTCAATGGCAGGTCAGAGGTGCCCACGCGGTGGTTTTAGCGCGTCCTTCTTGCACAGGCTGAAGCCGAGCTGGTGCACCGAGCCGCACCGCTCCCCCAGCACTGGATCCTGTCCGCAGGCAGTCTGAAGAGTTTTCCATTGAGGCCTTTTCCAAATTCTGTTTTTCTTAGAAGATTAAAAAAAAAAACCAAAACAAACCCCCAGAACAGAAGTTGAATCTCATCCAAGTAGTAGACAAAAAGCTCTTAAATAGATACTGTTTACTGTAACGACAGGAGCGAGACAGACACGTAAAACAAAACTAGAGAGTAAGGGAAACATTATAGCATCAGTGATCGCAACCCGCCGTTCAACATGTTTTGGGAGGAAAGCAGTGATGTGCCTTAGAAATGAACCAGCATTTGAGCTAACTATGACCATATAGGTTCAACGGAGTCTCTTTAAAATTTTTCCTCTTTGCTGCTTTTCACCTCTGTTTCACAAAACACCTCCTTTCTGTGGAGGCAGAATGAAAACTGTCTTTATTCCCACTGAATTTATATAAAGCTGACTTCTTATTTAAAGGCTGTTTAAAATGACTTTATTTTTAATCATCTTACAGGACTAATTTCTGCCACAGCAGATGAGGTTGTAACTCCAGCAGAGGACTCCTGCTGCCGGCCTCGGGGTGACCAAAGCTCGCAGGGGACGGGGCGGTCCCGTTTCTGCCCAGTTTGAAGCCTTGCCTCCTCCAGTGAGGTGCCACTCGTGCCGGCTGCTGCCCCGGGCTCTGCGCTGCATCCCACCAAAACACAAAAGCGACAGAGAGAAAGGGAGAGGAAGAAACCAGGTTAGGGAATTAGTCTCCAGTGATTAAAACCAAGTCACCTCTCATCTCCGTTGTACGCAGGCATCAAACGCATCAACATTCAAGGAAATTAATGACTTCCAATCAGTAAGAGCTCATCAAAAAAACAACTATTTGCAAAAATAGCATCAGGACAAAACCAGTGTGATGTCAGGGGCCGGACACAGCTCAAAGGAACAGCCGCCAGGCCACAGCCGAGCCTGACGCAGAGCATACACCGAGTCTGACTGTAACTCCTATATGGAAAACACAACCAACCCAGCGCTGCGTACTGCCACACACAATTACGGTACCACCGTAACTACGGCAGCACGCAGGCCCTTATTTCAGTCCAGAGAACGCGTTTTATGTGCACATACACAGCTGAGCCACTAACAGCCCCCCCAGCTCTGCAAGCCCTGTGTTCTGCCTTTAAACCAGCAGCACCGCCTGCCCGCAGCCCTCACACCCCCCCCGCTCCCCGGGCGCTGCCCGGCCTCTGGCGGCGCTAACAGCCGCCCCCTCCCGGCTCCAGAGCACGGCCCACACCAACCTGCGTGCTCGCCCCTGCGCGGGCGCGTTGGCAGCTGAAGGGCACCCACATACCGCGGGCGCCAAAGCACTTTATACCCGGGCAGAAGCCCAACGGCACCGCACAGCGGCAGGCACCGGCAGACCCTCCCGCTCCCCCTCAGGCCGCCACGCCGAGGCACCGGCGGGGGCGGGGTCTTGACGCTGACTGACAAGAGGAACGGCCAATGGGGAAGGCGGGGCAGGACGGCCTCGGCCGCTGTGTGGCGCTTGGTTGCCGCGGCAACGGCCGGTGAGGGGACGCGGGCGCCGNGCACCGGCCGCAGGCGCTCGGGGCCGGGCGGTAACGGGCTGCGGGACGAGTTCAGCCGGCGTGCCGGGCGGTGAGGCGGGCGGCCCTGCCCCCCGTAGCCGAACAGCTGAGGACGCCTCCACGGTCCTGAGGATGCCTCGGAGAGAGCAACCCGCGAGAAGGAATTGCCCTATAAAGGGCCGATTTGGGCACTTGACGCTTGCTGAGCGCAGCACCCGGGATACAGGCACCGCGCTCAGCCCTGCGCTGAGGCAGCGACTGCCCCTTGGTCCCCTCACGCTCACTCTGAGGATCCTTTTGCGTTTCCCAGCGCTGCGCCAGCAGCTCACCGACACAGCTCCCCGACACAGCTCCCAACCGTCAAGGACAAACTGTCCTGCACAGGCCGGGCTGCGCTCCCACGCCCGCCTGCCCTGCTGGGCTTTCCAGCGGTAAAGCCAACCGACACAGAAGAGATGAGGGCTGATAAAGTTCTTAACAGAGAATACTGATCGCTCTGAATCTATTACGTTAATGGATTTAAATTAGTCCTTTGGGGAAAAAAAAGGACAAAAGCACCCCAAAACTTAATTGTATTGATCTTGGTTAAGTCTTGTTTAGTGCACTTCTCAATCTGTGGGCCTGACAGCGCAGGAGTACTCAATACCTTTTTCTCACGTTAAAAAAAACTCCACAGCACAGATCTTTATATAGAGGGTGTGTATATACATATACATTAATATATATATATATATGTAGTAACTGAGCTGCTCAGGAGCCACATATTCACTCACCCACTTCTGACTGCGGCCGTACCCAGGCTTTGTCTAAGCGGAACGGACTCGGGACGCAGTCCCTGCCGCCAGGGACTCGCTGGCGCCTAGCTCCACGCTGCACGCCTCCATCTCTGCTTGCAAGACATTCCCGGTCCTTGAAATATGTGCAGTGTGAGCTGAATGATGCCGTCAGGCTTCACAGAATGTTCTGGGATATGCGGATTAAGAATCTTTAATGAGAAATTAATAAAATCCCACATCGGTTGGTAGAAAAGTTTATTTTTGCAGTGCACACCACTGTAACCTGACACAGCAAGTTAAGGAAACAGGCAGACAGGCCATTTGGTTTTTAAACAGGTTTTTGAAAACGATTTGTATTGAGCTTTACATGAATGAGTAATAATTGGGTATTTTAAGACTTTTTCTAAAGCAACCAGAGATTTTTCTGGGTTATACAAGCAACGCGCATATACATGGAAAACAAAGGGGATTTGTGAGAGTTAGAAACGGCCTCAGAAGCCCTTTATCTTACATTATGGACCATTTTTTAAGCGGTAAGTAAGCGTGAGAGACAAGCAATAAACACCATTAAAAGACACCAGTGGAAGGGGCAGCTCTCAGTCCTGCTTTAGTTGTTCAGCCAGAAAAAAAGTTGATGCGATAAATGGGAAGCAGCAGCCTTCCCACCGCCCGCTCTCTGAAGGATTGAGTTCCCGGTTTCCTTTAGACCCTGTGAGCCCAAGGCTGGGATCGGGGCAAGCCCTAGCGCAGATCTGGGGCTGAGAACGCGTCTTCTGTAGCTCCACGGAAGATCTCCTAGCCGGCACAAACCTCGGGCACATAAAGCTTGAAAGAATGTAGCTGCTGGGTCTACTGGGCAAACGGGGAAGGTAAAAGGGAATAGTTTCAGTTTAAAAATTTAGCCTACACCGCCCTCTGGCAACACAGACATTAAATGACAGTTCCCCTGCTGCGAGCAGCATAAAGCTAATTAATTACACATTGGGGAAAACAAAAAAAAAAAAAAAGCAGCTGAGTGTTTGGCAAGCTCTGCAGGCGCGGGGCAAAGCCGCTTTCTCCTGTCCGCTTCCCGTTTGGAACTGCCTTGGGGAAAGAGTGGGGAAGCAGGCTGAGGAGGGAGCACTTTCCGCGCTCTCCTCAAACCCCCAAAGACTCTTCTGTGTCGGGGTGTCCTGGGCAAGTAAAGCCCCTTAGTTGCAGGGCGTGAGATCCGACGCACCAGGCTCCCCGGCAGCAGCTGCGGAGGCAGGACAGTCCCTGCTGTGCGGCTCCTGCACGTCTACAATAAAGCGGTGCTTCCACTGGGAAACGCCACCTCTTCCAACTCAAACCATGAACACCACGTGCAAAGAAGTCAATCGTGTGAGAAAGCATTCTAAACCAGTTTTATTGGAATGATACAGGAATGGTTAATATACAGGTTAAATCCTCAGTGTCTGCCTTCTACATAGGAAAAAAGAAAATAATACAGAAATGAAGGAATGCAGTTCCTGCGCCCGCGATTAACCTAACACAGGTATGGGAAACAGAGACATAGCCGATAGGCAACAAATTCCTGGCACTCCTAAACTCATGTGAGATATCTGCATCAAAATGAAGGCGAGATTTCCACGCAGTCCCACAACAGAGAGAGATTTTCGGTATTTTTCAGTTTGCGTTGGTGCCTTGTTCCCCGGACAAAGAAATAATTCAGTCTGCCTCAGCAGGGCTTGCTTAGGAATGCTGATACGGTTTGAACGCTACCATATGGCAAGGGCGGGGGACCGGGGGGGGAAGCGACTTTGCTTTCTTAAACTTGGCAATTTTCTTGACCGTCGGAGATTGACCTCGTTGCAGAACATTTTGGGTCGCTGAACTGACAGAATTTGGCAGCACCTTTCAACTACAGCTTCTCCAAAATAATGACCGTAATTCACAAAACTTACGCCGTGCTTTCCTTACACAGGAAACAGCAAATCGGTGTGAGTATAGTGACTTGTGTGTCACATTCCACCTTCTTCACCAGGCTTCACTCGGCGTTCTTACATAGTCTCAAGAAACTTGGCCCCTAGCTTAGACATAAAGATCGTGCCAGTATTAAGAAAGAAAAATCACCTCGGTTCAGAAGGATGAAATCATAGCTGACAACAAGAATTGGACCCTGGATTTAAAACATAACCTAGCTATCATCCCCAAAAGATCTTAAAAATAAATTTTACAAGATTTCAGTAATGATCGATAAAGCCTGTTAATGAAAAAGCGCAAACGCGTGGTAAGGCAACATTAATCTACCCCTATGCCTTTTGATACTGTCCTCAAGCCTCAAAGTGACTCCCAAGCCGCCAAATCAGAAAAGATAGAACCTGAATTAAACGTTGTTTTAATGAACTCAGCCCCTGCCCACTGGGCCGTGTGTGAAGTTTCATCACGAGCTCTCCTGAAGCAGAGCTGCTCTCCAACCAGAGCAAGTTGCTGCGCTTCTCTCTTAACTGACCTTGCCAAAATCATCGGTGGCTGCGAACAGAACAGCCCCAAAGAAACGTTAGAGGGGGAAATATTTAATTACTGCATCTTTGGAAACCTAAGTTCTTACTTCCATCCTGTTCCTAATTTCAGACTTCAAAACTATGAACTGTAAACCATTTCGGAAAGTATTTGTATTTTTGCCGAATACGGCCAAGACACACAGACCATCTCAGGAGCGCTGGGAGAGCAGACAGGTGAAAATTGCACGTGGCAAATTCACCACTGCAAGACACTAATAGATTCGCAATTCCTGTAATAGCTTCATGATGTGGCAACAGCAATGGAAATATGTTTTTAAACCTTAAAAAAAAGTCTTGCTTAATTACAATAGTTCTCGCTATTCAAACATTTACTTCCTTGTTTGAAAAAATACTATATGAATCTACCGACTACTCGGACATGCACTAAGATGCCTAATGCTATAAGCAGTGTGAACTGGTATTTTTGTAGAGAAATACATTAAAGGCTTTCACCCTTACACAGGTAAGGAAATGCCATTTCTGGCCGTTTTGGCTTCTTTGCAACGTTGCCTGGGAACTAGTGCGTACTCCGCTGAGGTGTGCTGACTCTCACACACAGACGTGTAGTCAAGCCACGCTTAGGCAGCTGTGTGATGCCCTTGCCAATGGAAAGGCTGTCCATAGCCCAGATCCCTTTTTTTTTGTCAAAAGAGCCCACATGGATCGTTTAAATGAGAAATATATGGCAATTATTTTTTTTTTCATCATCTGTACAGTGTGTTACAACACAAATCTTAAATACCCATTCTACAAAAGAACAAACACAACTTTCAAAAGTGACTACGACGGCTATACTACACGATACCACCTACAATTTCATCTGAAACCAGAAAAGACACTGAAAAATTACTGTGTAATTCAGTAACATTTTTGAGGCAACTCAGGCACTGAAGTTAGTATCTGACAAGGTTTTAGATGCTGTTTTCCGTATTTTAAATAGTTGGATCTCTGGGTACAACCCCATCTGCATTATTAGTACTAAAATAGTTTCTTTAAGTTTACACCAAACGGACGAATTGCCAAGACAGTTTTAACTATGTGAAAATCATTCCTGTCCAATCGCTTCGGTTTCCTACGCTCCCAACTTTGTAATAATACACTCTCTGCTCTCTACCTTTATGTTCACATTTTCATCTTGTGTTCAAATTTGGATGACGTACGGTGAATGCTGCAAGCACCAATCAAATGTTAGAAATCACATCTACGTTTCTTGAAGCAGAGATAATTGTACTATTTTATAAAAAGCTGTGGAAATTCCCTTTACAGAACATTTAAGGCAGTCGAAATTCACGCTTGCTGCTTCGCCAGTGCTTCAGCTTCCTGAAAGAGACCAGAATTAGGCACATTAGTACTTCATGAAAGAGGACAACTTACACATACCTGTGTTAGCATTATGACGTAACAAAAACCGCAGCAATACACGATTAAGAATTGAGTGACACCGAACCCAACACAGGAAAATAGTCCCCTGCGGCCTATGACAACCTTATAAAACAAGTCCCACGCAGTGCTGGCTTTAGCTCCAATCCTGACCTAGCTCAAGCTGCAGGAATATCCCAAACCCGTACCCACGGCCAGTTTTGACCATAAAAGTTTAAAACAAAAGAAGATCAGATACAATGAGCTATCCCTCGTGTCATGTCAGGACACGAGAACTATTTAGAGATCAAAGACTATTTTAAGAACTACGGTTAACTGGAAAAAGAATTCTTCATTAGTAAGTCTCCACATTCCAAAAAAAAAAAAACGCAAAAAGGTCTTGGGAGAGATGTAATTTACTTTCTGAACAACCAGAAGCCAGCATTTAACTTTTGTCTTCTGGAAGGGTGCTCAGAGCAGCCTGCGAGTCCTTCGGGCACAGCTCGGAGCTGCTCCAGCAGAAGACGCAGCCGTGAGCTCTGTCCTGGGGCTGGCTGGCAGCAGGTCTGTCCTGGCACCCACACTGCTGAGTAATCCCAGCTCCCCGCTGCGGGGAACGCGAGCCAGCGGGGACACTCTCCTTGGGAACCACTCCTGCCTACCCCCTGCCCTCCATGCCCAGGGCTCCCATTTCTGTCTTCTTTCAGCCTTTGTAAGGTGGTCACAAATGGGAACAGAATATGAAATGCAAAAGGAATTTTTTCCTGAAGATGGTTTCTGCCAGTGTACTTTCCACTGGAGAGTAATTATCTGTTAGCAGCAACATGGCCTATGAAAAGACGAACAGTCACAGGGCGCTCTCTGCAGCACTTCACGGTGGGCACCGTGGTTTATTTTAAAGGAAAAAGTTCAACATCTGCTAAACTCAACTTTTATGCAATGGAGTTGTTTGTTATTTTCAGTATTTCCATACAATCACCAAAGCAGGCTCAACAACATGATTGTTAGCACGAGCCAGTGCACTAAAATAAAAAACAAGAGGAAGAAGGACTAAGAAGGGAATTTCCAAGAAGCCTGCAAGACTTGTAAGAGCAGGGGGACACAGTGGGTGACCCCAGCCTGCAGGGCAGGAAGTACAACGCGTATCTCCGTTATCTTAGACATGGTGGATCACTGTGGTTTTCCTGGCGATCTGCCCAAGCGCGTCGCATCGTGCTGCCTTTTAACTCAGGGCCGTGGGAACAGCCTTGCTCGGACCGCTGGCTCAGGTCTGCCGTGCTCCCGGGCGGCACTCGGCTCCTCCGGCTGCACGTCGCGGGTCAAAGAGTGGAGCCGGGATATCACCGCGCAGCCGTGCTGCTCAGGCGAGGGCATCCTATCAGTTCATGGCACAAAAGGCAGGTGAAAAACGAAGGAAAGATTAAAAAGAACTACAAAGCCTGGGAGGAAAAAAAGGATGTTTGATATGCTCTAACAGACAAGTGGTTCTTTGAAAGGTAAGAAAGAGGAGATGGGTTTCCTTGGCTTTGTAACAACTCCATTAACCAGTCACGGGCACTACAGAAGCGACATCTAGCTTTTTTTTCTCTTTTTCTTCTTTTTCCAGAAAATGTAGGACAAAGTACTTATCTTCAAAACAGGCAGCAGTAAGCTGAAGAGGTATTTCTCTCAACTCCAGGAAAAGGGCTACAAATAACTGAGAGAACACGCAAATCTATTTGTCTTGAAGGTCAAACTCCACTGCCTTGGGCGTGGTCCTATGGTTACCTGGGAAAGGCTCAGCTTTTCAGATTTGACACTATCTCTCTTTCATACTTTTCCTTATTTCTCCCTCAAGGCCCCTTACTGAGCACGCTCTCAGTCCTTAAACAACTAATCACAGCCTTTAACTCACAAAATCCTCTAAAACCCCTGTTGCTTGAAGTGGGGACACTTAACTTGAATGCCAATGTTTCCCAGGGTTTGCAGGTCCATTTGTACCCAAAGCACAAACCAAACCGCCAGGGCTCCCTAAATCTGTGGTTCCCATGCTCACTTCTGAGTCCTTCTTGTTTAGCATTAATACTGGAACTTTGTGTTCAGAGTCAAACAACTTTCCGAATCTCTCATGATGACATTTAACGGAGGTTTTCTGGCACGGTCCTCTCTTGCAGTTGCACTCAGGTTGATTCTAGTCTCCTTCCATTTTATGTAGCAACATACGCAGACGCGGTATCATTAACTACCACATTACATCCAAGCTGCATGCAGCTATGCCGTAAATGCCAGTTTCAGCATCTACACATCAGTCTTTCCTCCTGAGCCGCAGGCAATCAGCTTGATTTGGCATCATGTAATTGTGGGACCGATACCAAAAGTCAGATCAAGAGCAGAATGTACTGGGTACAAAGTCACTTATGCAAAGGTTCTCTTCATCAGCTCAGACGCACCTCTCCAAGCTGCAGCAAGCAAAAATTCAGCAGAGTACAACTGCATTATGCTTCTGCTTTTTAAAACTCACCTTCTCTTTAGGTGAGCACAGAATCAGAGCAACTAATAATCATGGAGACTGCTTCTGCAGTCTGGAAGGTTAAGTAAGAAGCGGTGTTCACAATCTTGCAGAGACAGATGATCTGATTCAGCACGGCAGCAACTGCTCTCCAGTACCACGGCACTTCCCAGACCTCGGCCGTGAGGGGAAACGCACAAGCCTTCCTGCGTCCGTGGTCTCAGGGCTGCCTTCTCGCTCCTTGGCTCCATCCTGCATGCTCTTTTGTGCGGCGTTGTGCAGATCTTTCAAGAAACTTCAAGAAGATTTCCATGACGGTCACACTGTGTGAAGCTGGCCTGCTGACGCAGGACGCTGGGGGATGTATCACAGGTTTCGCTCTCAGCAGTTCTCTGTACAAGGCAGAGTATTTCCTTGCTACACCATTCGCAGGAGTGGAGCTACTGAGTGGAAATCAGTTTGGCTCCCAAAACTGCTTCAGTCTGACCTACAACTGGTAAACCTTAATACCAATGGATCACCATCCACCTTTAAAATTAGGTCTCTTAGTGATGTGCAGAGCACGACCTTCAATTCTTACATGACTAAAGCTGAAAGGGAACGGCGTGTTTATCCATTGGAACAAGAAAGCTGGAAGTGACCTGGAGGATCCTGTTGCTGTCAAGTGAAATGTATAAAGCGGGCTTGTCCTATCCTATCAAAATCAAAAGGAGGATTCCAGCCCATTGCATCCGCAAAGCAGAAACCCAGATTGTAATTGGCAAAGGAAAACAAGGCTTCGGTTAACAAGCTGGAGGAAAAAAAATTACTCTGAAGCAAGACTGCATTATCTCAAAAGCAGTGACTGGTTTCAAGATATTTTCTAGTACAAAAATCTCATCAAAACTTCACATGAATTAAATTTTTTTCACTGAACTGAAATAATTCTTTGGGTTTGTGACAATTTTTTTCATCTAGATTTCCTGTGCATTCTTCAGTGCAAATATTAACTCCTCTTTCACTTGTTCCCATAATGTACAATTAAAAAAAAGATAATCATTAGTAGTGAAGAACTTGACCCAGCTCTTCTTTCCAAGGCAAGAAAAGCTTTTCCATTAACTTCAAAGAGAACAGGGTGGCTCTGCAGTAAGGGTACCAGAAGAGCATCTGTACTGAACACTGAGTTTTTCTGGGAGAAGGGGGAGGAAGATGCCCCCAGGGAACACAGCATCCTCCAAATAAACCAGCATGTAACAACAGCCTGTTGCTCTGATGTTGAAGCCAGAAAGGCAGTCTCTGGAGACAGAGTATCAGACCAGCAGGTAGAACGATTGGGGCAGCCACAGAACACATAGAAGATCCTACTATGAGCAGAAAAGAACAAGTTGTAAAATACAGGTTGTGGTTTATTGTGAGAAATGTACACACCTACCTTTGAACCAGGTGGTGCAGTCAAGCCTAAGAAGGCATATACCGCGTTGTTCTCTCGAGCTTCAAAGAAAGCTTCGTAGTCCTTCGCGGGAGTCAGGGAGGGGGTGGAAACAAGAGACAGCAGTATGAATCGTCAGAAATAATCACAGCTCAGTTTGGTGCGTTACCCAGCCCGCACCGAGCAAAGCGCTTCCTGTGGCCAAATGCAAAATTCGGAGCATCACCTCGGATATTCATCACTAGCACCGATAACAAAGAAACTGCACTGTCTGAAAAGTGCCAAGCCGGGAATTTCAGTATCTGTTGCAACAAGATGCTGCTGTGAGGTGCTCCCGCCTTTCCCAGAGGGACGGCCTCCATGGCAAGGTGGCAGTTGTCACTGGCCTGGCACGGATGTCTGAGCCCACACTTGTCATCAGAAACCCTGATGTCCCTGGGTATCGTTGCTAATTACTGGTTGGCAACAGTAACCGTGCAACTACGGACAGTACCTCAAACTTGTTAAAAGTTAAGTTTAAACCTGGACATTGAGAGTACATCCTTTCCCACCATGTTTCCCATTAATGATTAGTCTACGCAAACGAAGGCAATCAGGTGGCACTGTTCACTGTACTCATAGTGCACGGCAGTTGCTCCGCACAGCCACCTCCCAGGAAAATTAAGGTAAAAACAATGAAGTGATAAAAGAAATACCAATGCTTACTTCCTTCTCTGCCCTTTTTTATATCTGAGGCAGAATGCAGGGATGTACAGAGTACAAACAACACAGCTTAGCTGTCTGCTAAGTTAGGAAAGAGCAAGCAGAAAGCCCACAGTGTGGCTCAGCAACAGCAGTTGCCAAACACCGACCAAACGAACCCAGAAGGTTTGTGCAAGTCCACCGTTGTCCGAGTTACCACATACTTCCCTCCCTCCAATTTCCAACCTCAGCACATGTCTGTCCTGTGACTTTCCTTCTCTCCCTTTTTAACCAAAGCAACAGTACCAGCTTCACCCAGCTTTACTGGGGAATGGTTTGGTGTAGGAATCCCGGCTGAGAAACCCAAGGCAAGGCAGGAGCTCGGAGCAGGCTCAGTCTCGGGCTGAAGGCAGGGAGAGAGCTGCCATTAAGGGCACGCTGCTTCGCATGCCTGGCCGTCTGGTAGGCGAAAGCCTAAGAAATAGCAAACACTGTTTGAAAATAGCACTGTGTTCAGAGCAGGGGCAGCTCTCAGAAAAGGCTGTTGCAGCTGGAACAGAAGAAGGTACAGAGAACAGAGGAGATGAACAGCCTAGAGATCGAGGATGTCAAATTATTCTACATATAGCATTTGGGTGCTAGTTTGATAAAAACGTGTGTGATTATGTTAAATCCTCCCTGAATTCCTTCTGTTGACAGTACTGGGGCTGCTTGATAACAAAGGGGTTGTTTATCTGCCTAGCGCATAGTCCAGCAGTCTGCTTCACAGCATCTACCAGGAAAGGAATGCCTGTGACTAAGGAGCAGGGTTCATGCCAACTTGCACAGCATCTACAGTTACAGCCTTTCTGCTGCGCACAGGCCAACAACAGTCAATTTGCTCATTCCTCTGCCAATTACACTGCATAAGATGAAACAATTAGGGAAGTTCGTGCTTCAGATGGATCAGATAAAGACATAAAAATGTTCAACTGTGTGGGCACAGAATTAACTTTTACCTTCCTGAAAGCTAAACTGTAGTAACTTGAACGCAGCTACACAAATTGACCAGACTTCAAAAGTTCAAAGTGACATCAACCAAAATTTGGGGGATGAAATAAACCCATAGCAAGAACTGGTCTGAAGCACCTATATCCCTCTCCCCAAAATCACTGTGTTCAGAACTGTGGTGGGGTGTAGTTGGGGATACATGAGGAGCATCGCTGAAAAGCAAGCATCTAGATCTAGGTGTGCACAGCTTTTTCTCTTCCTGTCCCACACCTCTGCCCAGTAAATCCCTGCTCTGCTCCACAGCTGCAGCAATGCAGCAGAAATTCAGCAGCATTTCACTGACAAAGGACAACTGCACAGCGACCTGCTTGCATCCCTAAAGCTCTGGTACAGCAAGGGAGAAAGGTGATACTGTTGCAGCTGGACTTCCTGCTGGTACAGAAATATTTGCCTCTTTTTTTGTTTGTTTGGGGTTTTATGTTTGTTTGTTTTTTGGTTGGTTGGTTTTGAGGCGAGGTAACTGAACAGAGATTTTCATCTCTCTGTGACTAGCCCCTTCTCAGGTTTCAGCTGCAGACAGCTACTCATCCTTATGTTTGTCACTCCAAACCAACCCTTTTCCACGTCACAACCACAGTCAGTAAAATTTTGAGAGCCAAGTGGTACATGAGCTCACTGAGGATATTGTTGCAAGTTCTGCTTTTATTACAAGAAAGAAAAAAATCCTGGCACATTGAGAATAATTTCTTTCAGAAGCCACAGAATCGCCTCGCAAAGGCACAGAACTGGCAGGTTCTGACTTAGGGAGTTTACAGGTCAGAACCAGACCGCAAAGCAACTTGGAAACCAACACGCAGCACCAGAGGAATACAAACTGTGAGCTCTTTTCAGAAGATATTAAGTTTTAAAAATAAAATTAACAGTTAATCTAATAACCATTCAAGCATGGCCTGCTGAGTAGAAGTGCTGCAGGGCAACTTACTTTTGATCAAGCATTAAAATAATTACAAGTAGGGATTGTATTTGCAACATGAGTTTTAATCTGTTCAGGGCATTGGACCGCGATAGCCTTTGTTTTGCAAGCAACACACAAAACTGATCCCAGGAAGGATCAGAAAACTGATTTACGGTCATCAGTTCATATGAGCGCTTATTTTGGAAGATGAACAGACTACAGAGCGATCTGGGATCCACACATATTGGCAAACTCCACGCAGACAGAACAGACCTCTGAACTTGTTACAGAACCTAAGGTTGCTGGAACATGCCAGAGTTCTGTGAAGCGTTAGTTCACAGTCATGGTGAACATGAGAACTGAAAAACCCCGTAAACTCTCAGAACCGTAACGGGGAAAAAAAAACACAAGGGAAAAAAAAAATATATATATATACACTGCAAGGTGGTGGTAGGCTCAGTGGAGTAAGTAGCATAATGATCTGAGAATCGGAAGGTCCAAATTTTAATCTCTCCTCTCTGGCAGAACTGGAATATTCAAGAAACAATTGCTGTTAAAGGCCCAAGAGTAGGGTAAATGCCTAAATCCTTCACAGTTTGCACACTTGAACGTACAGCTGGCCAGGTCCTTCGCTGCGGATCACAACAGCGAAGCACAGACTATGGCAGCGAGTAGGAGAACTGGGACGGGAAGAGACGGAGACGCAAAGCTGTCCCTTACCCCGAGGTACCGGCTGTCGTTGAAGAGCCGGGGTGGCAGGGGGTTCCCGCTTGCTGGCCGGCTGTCTTCAGGCACGTTCTCGCGCATCCATTTCCGATTCTCCTCGTTGGCAGCGATATCCTTTTCCTCAAATTCAATTTTGTTGGCTTCCAAGAAACCTAACACATCTTGTTGCTGCTTTTTAATCTGTCACAGAAATGGGGGGAGAGAAAACAAACAAAATCAGTCAAATTATTTTTTCTGCTGCTGATTATGCAGTTTCAGGGTTCAATGTGGAAACAGGGGGGCACAAAACAGGTTGAAAATGGAAGCAGTAAGGAAATTCTTAGAATAAAAAAGTATCTTCTAAGGAGTCATATCTAAGCCTTGACTTGGCTCCTGTACTCAAAGTCTACAGACACCGTCCCTGTACACTTGTGAGTGATACGAACCTTAAAGATCTCCAACTGAAACAAAGGTGCAAGCCGTTCCCTTGCAGAGGCTGTGTTGTCCAAGCCTCACAATTAATTTGGGAGAATGTTGTTTTTATGGGTGCGGTGAAGTTTGCTGGAAGGCCATTTGAGGTACAACCTGCTTCCTTCATGCCCCTGGAAGCACAGGTTGAGCCCACCTTTCCCAGAGTCCAGGTCTTTGTCCTCGTCAGGTAGGCTACACATCTTGCTGCGGGGACTTCTGGACAGAGACCTCATAAAGCCATCATTGACACTAAGACGCTCCCAAAATTTTGGCTTGTGTTTCTTTGGGTAAAAAAACCCGCTTCTGCTCTGCTCTGGGTTTCAGCAGCAGCAGGTGAGGTCTCTGAAGCACTGCGACCCCGTATCCCCCATCCTGCTCATCTCAAGAAGCCATCTTGGGGGCTCCTTGATCCCTCACCTGATACAGCCCCTGCTCTGCATACTCACACAGCACCCATGTGAAAAGCAGGATCTGTGCGGCACAGACTGTGCTGGCTTTTTACAGGAAAGGTGGTTTTTATTACTGTCATATGTGAATTATTGACTTCCTGAAACAGAGATGTTCTGTTCTTCCTCTGCATGACTTTACCACCATAAACGAAATTGTAACCATGCACATTCTGGCAAACAACAAAAAAATGGGATTTTATAGGAAATTTGTTCTCTTCAAATTATTCCCTTCACTACAAAACCAGTCCAAGGACTGGCTTTCACCTAATTAGCTCAGTGCAACAAAAGCAGCGCTTCGTACAGATGTTGTGCTGCTTCTAATCCAGGTCAGCCCGCAGTCTCCCCGCGCAGCCTTGCCTCTCCTCTCCTCTCCATATACGGCGAAGGGAAAACAAGCAGCTCCCGGCCGCAGCGCCGAGGTCAGGGCACAGCCAGCCGAGAGCCAAATATGGCGCCCGCACCCCCGGCTCACGCAGCCCCGCACCCACGGGCACGGAGCCGGACCGGGAGCTCGAGGGAGACCGCGAGGTTTCAGCGCAGGAAAGCGCTGCCCTGGAAGGGTGCGGTTTGGGAGAGCAGAGCTCCTCCAACAGGGAGATGGCCATGCCTCCCGTGCCTTGGCAGTCTTTAAGCATCCCTTGAGTCCCTTAGCAGCTCCTCTGCAGCCACCGCTGCTGGCTCTGAGAGAATCCATGACAGGGAACCAGTGCAGGTTAAACTAGATCTCGGGTGCGGTGGTTTGTTTTTAAAAAAACTGGAAAGATCGATCTCACTCTGCATCTAGCTCAGCGTAGTGCGAAGGGACCGACCCTGCTCTCCTGAGCCAACGTAACCCCTCCGAGCGTCAGCAGAGGAGCCGCTGAACTCGGTTAGCGAGTACCCTTGTACCCTTAAACAGAAAAATATTGCTGGGTATTACCTAATTTTCATCATGGCTAAAAATAAATTAAAATGGACAAGTTAATACCACCCCGTGGAAATAATTCGTGTTACAGGCTGTACAGAAAAACATTTCTCTGCAGACTCAAACCCAGCGGCAAGAGATTGCTTGCCTTTAATAACAGGGGGCACAGCAGGAGGGAGCGGTCAGGGGAAGTTTTTACTCCATCATGTCATACAGCTCAGAGAAATATCCACCCCCCACAAAAAAAAAAAAAAAAAAAACAAACCACCACCCAAAAAAACCCAGCACTTCCTTCATGAACTACTCTGTAGGACTAAAATAAGGCAAAGGTCTTTGTAACTGTAAACTCCTCTACCAGTG
The DNA here is from genome assembly GCA_013399095.1 of Psophia crepitans. Taxonomy (NCBI): domain Eukaryota; kingdom Metazoa; phylum Chordata; class Aves; order Gruiformes; family Psophiidae; genus Psophia; species Psophia crepitans. The sequence continues at coordinate 329,496 of VWZZ01005631.1, forward strand.
GCCAGTATCTAAGGCAACATACTGACCTGGGAATAAATGGAGAGTTTTTTGCCCAAACTAGTTACATTTTAATTAACCATTTCCCACCAGCTGTAAATTACAGATCCAGCTAGTTTCATTAGTCTGAGGTCCTCAGCTTGTCCAAAATCTGCTGCTTAGTGAGAACACACTTTGCGATGTCCCAGAATTTTTAAGGGGGAAGAAAAAAAAAAAGACAATCCATTTTTTTCCCAATCTACCATTAAACTAGACACCCTGCCCTGTAAAACAAGAGCTCTACGTTTGATGGTAATTAGCATTTTGATCTCCTGAGCCCTCTGTTTTTACTATGAGATTGCCTCCCAGCCACGCACACATTCCTCACCGCATCTCAGCGCGGTCTCACAGTGCCAGCCCTCCAGAGGCAGCCTCTGCCTGGCCAGTCTTTTTGTGCAGCACCCACTCCGAGGGGGCCGGGCTGTCTTAGCTGGTAAGATGCTTCTTCAACATGAAGAAAATGCCTTCGGATACCCTATGTTTCCATTATTTCATATAATGAACTTAAATACAGTTTTCCTGTTGGACATACACCTTCCTGCACACTACTACATTGCCTGTTTTGCTCTGTTTTCGCTCACTCTCACAGCTTGCTGGAGTAAGGACAGTCTCTGGGTTGTTTTCTCAGCTTTCAGAAAAGCAAGGCGCTGGTGTTGACGCAGGAGTAACACCAGTTCGAAACCCTAGTTTTTTGGCCAAAGGAAAAAAAAATGTTGGAAGATTAAGAGGTGACGTCTTCCTCCCAGCTCCTCAGACAAGTCTTCCCACCACAGTGACAAGCACTTACACAAGGGCACGAAATGCTGCAGAGAAACATGGCACCAGCCGCTGGGCAGGAAAGACTGAGCTGCCAGACTGCACTATTTTATGGGATTTTATTTAGAAAACTTCAATTAATCTCAGGCACTGGAATACCATGGGGAGGGAAGTGCCTAAAATAGAGCAAAAGATGCCTGCTGCTGCTTCAGGGTGTTCTGTCTTACTCGAAAGGGCATACGCTCTGCTCAGGACAAGAGCCTGGGAGATGGTTCCTGCTGCCCTTGTTTGGGAAGGAGCCTTTCTTCAGGATGCGCCTGTACAACACCCAGCACTTGCTTCCCAAAAAAAAAACCTCTCCCAGTCGCCTAACCGGGCACGGACACTGGCCAGTGCCTTGCCAGACACCACACCTCATCCTATGCAAACAACTGTCATGTCTAAAGCTATTTTGGCCCGGTAGCTGCAGCTAACCACAGCTTGCAAACACGAAAATCCTTGTTTATACCGAGTGCTCCTGACACATTTTGCAGGGCAGAGCGCGCCAGCCCAGAGCTGGGAACGTGCCCTACAGTCAGTGCTGGAGCCGGAGAGCTGAAAGCAACGCTGCTGAGGCAGGGTCCTGGGGCCGGGGGACCAGCACCAGAGAGGCAGAAGGATACAAGAGTAGACACAAAAACACAAGAAAAACAGAGAAAGCACAAACAGGGATGGGTAGAGAGCCACAAGGAAGGAAGATTTTCTTCCTTTTCAGTTACACACCAATCATGAAACATTAAGCTTTCAACAGAGCATGTGCACGCAACATTACAAAAATGAGTAGTTTAGAGTTATGGACAAGTATTGTCCCTCACTTGAATACACATGAGGAATTAAATTTACTGTTGTGAGAACTAGCGATGGGTGATGGCAGTAACGAAGAGAAACCACATCAAAGTTGCCAACAGTAGAAACAGGTGACATTTTCCAACAAAACACAATCCGTCAAAAATGGAGCTTAAATTCCAAAGTGGGCAGAAAAGTTTACAGAAAATATTGCAACATTTTACACTCAATTTTTTTTTTCTCCTCCACTGGGAAAAAAAAGGAAAGGAAAAAAGAACTGAACAGAAAGATCGCAGAAGCAGAAAGGAGGCAGGGGAGATGCTGCAGGACCCTGGCCCAGCGAGCAGGCAGCACTCCATCCCCAGCTCCAGCCAGGACCATCCGACAGCCAGCCCCTCTTGGCACCACGCCGCTGCGAGGAAACAGTTCTTTTAAATACTGTACTGAAATGAACTTCAAAGACCTTTCTATCTTATTTGGTATACCCAGACATACACATACAAAAGAACAGTTCAGTTTGCACTGCTGGCCAGGAGAGGATTTTGGGTTTCAGTCTGTTATTTTTTTCAGTTTATAAATAAATTCCTTGTTGGACAATAGATATGTTTTGGAAATCTATTTATGGACTGCTGGAACCCGAAGTAAGTTTACAGTTTGAGCGCCACTGTTTTGATCACACAACAAACTTCCCCGTGCCGATAAGGGGGCTGCAGCTCTGCCGTTCTGGCACTCCGCACGGGGCGTTCTCCGCCATTTCTGTGGGTCCTCTGTCCTGACCTCCACACAGGGGAAAAAAACCTCACAGATTTTTTGGGTTTCCCCCCCTAAAGATGCGATTAAATGGCTCATACACTGTTGTGAGGATTTAAAAGAACTTTAAAGATATTTCCTATAAGGTTCCTGGCCATGGTTATATCATCGCTTATAGCGCCCAGCTCCTGCTGCACAAGGCCTGAGCTGCCTCTCCCAACCTGAGCCGAGAGCCAGCGCCAGGACAGCAGAGAACCAACACTTTACAGCGGATCTCCATCTTGCACACTTCTCATGTTGAGTTTCAAGACAAAACCAACTTTCAAAGGTTTTTTACCAGTTTCAATTCCGGCCTTCTGCATTCTAGATAAGGAAAAGCAACTACATCTTTAAAGCGGCTGCATTTTAAACAAGCTGCTTCATCATCTGGGGGGGGCAATTCCTTAAATCACAGGGGATATCTGCTTTGTGCAGAACAGTGAAAAAGTTCAAATCCCCAATGATGCTACTGTTTGGAGCCAGACTTGTACCCATCAGTTCTTCAAATGATTCAGTACCTTTTGAAGACTGATGAGCTCGAATTTGAACAGTGAATGGGCAAAGTGCAGCATAAGAAATCTTCAGCAAACTCCAGCAGCAGGCAGCAGCGCCGTCCTCGCGCTCACTGCAGCCGAGGTGAAAACACCCAGAAAGCGGTTTTCTTTGGAGGGAGCAGGGCAGCAGGAGGAATGCTGTGCTGCTGCCAAGACAAATTAACTTGCCGCAGGGCGTCCCGCAGGCTGAGCTGCACTGCGTGACTTTAGGACTTGACAACCTCTGCTGCTGTGGCTGGCTAGCACCACAGCAACTCACAGCCACTTTTTGGAATTAAAAAAGTAAGTTGGATCTGGGTTGGTTTTTTACCTTTATTTCATTCTAAAATGATAATGCCTTCCTCATGTGAGTTGCTAAAGCAGAAGCTGTTACTTGCAAATTAGCTGCAAAAACACTTGTAATTTTGCCTCCCAGTACAACATAGTTTGTAGGAGTTGAGCAGCACGGCAGCTCAGCTATGTATTTAAACATCACCGATTCCTGACGGCCCCCCTAAGCTTGGTATCCAACTCCAGGACCCTACAGCAGGACTCCCTTCAGAAACAAAACACCTCCGAGCAGGCCTCCATCAGAGTTTTCTCTGGTTTTACTGTAGTATTTAAGGAGCCAGGTTTCTTTGTAAAGTGGTGGTGTTTTTATTCCACTGTAAATGGCGGTCAAAGGGTGGAAAGCCTGCAGGCACCTAGAGCCACGACTTGCTAGATCAGAGCTTTGCAGGCTGTCTCTGAGGCGTCTCCCAGAGATTCGTGTCTCACCCTTACTTCACTCTGCCTGGTAGAACATCTACCTATTTTTAGGTCTGGGCAATTATCATTACAGAACTCAAACCACTTCTTTGTTCTGGCTATTTTAAGCTGAGCATTACACGTAGTACTGCCATCATTCTCTCTCCCGATGCTCGGTTTCTGGTCTGTAAGGAATGAGATGGAGGACAAATACAGCAAAACCACCATGAACTTACGTGACCTAAATCAAACACAGGAGGTTGGAAAAGCTCATGCTGTACTCGTGCTGCTTTTTTCTGCAGAAATGAGGCAGTGTCCAGATGGGCTCCATATGTACTTACCCTCTCCCTCCAGGGCCCTTTGGAAAAGCCCACGGCATACCAACATGTACCCCACACAGCTGCTACAGCAGCCCTCTCTTGATGTGGTTTGCCCCCGACAGCTTAAAGGTTGTTTATTTGTCCGCAGTTCTCACCACCGGGTGCCCACCGCCACCAGGCTGCATTAGGACCACGTGCCAGCCCGAGACCCAGGGCAAGCGGGAATGGGCTCCAGCTCACAGGGAGCGCGGTAACCTGATTCCCATTTCTCATGCGTGGTTCTGGAAGACACTTTTTAAAAGCAGGGAAAAATCCTGGGGTGAAAGGATGCAAAACCACCACTCAGAGCACGGTGGGTGGAAAATCCAGGCTAGTGAAAGCTGTCTGAGACCTAACCTGGAGGTTGCATCGTGTCTGGAAGCACGTGGACTGTCTGTAGGGGGGCATTATCCAGGCACAAGGTACCACACCGCAGGTCAGATTTTGCAGCACAAGCCAGGAGTATAGCTAGAACAAAGGACAAAGCCTGTACTTCCCAAAACAAGATCACAACTTTCTCCAGAAACCAAGTTACATAAATGGAAAAGCTGATTCATGAGGACAAAAATAAAAGCTTCTTTTATGGATTATAATGCCATTTTAAGTGCAGCCATTCAATAACCCAAGGCCCATACCAACTAAACCCAGGTCAGAAGATCTTCGTGCATTCAGCAGGTTTTTCCTACCAGGAGAACCAAACACAAAAGTTAGTGTCACCTCCATGTGATAAAGTCCTGCAGATCAGGATTCTCAGCCCAGGGCACTTATGGACCCAACTCCCACTCACTTATTTACTCCTTGACACAGACTGCAAAGAGAATAAAAATCCCCAGTGGGAGTTTGGCTTTTAGTCCCCTTAGCCTGCTTTGGAAGGTTCAGCCAGTAACACAGGCCTGGCTCCTCTGTTTGGGACAGCCCAGGAAAGCAGCCTGCCAAGCAGGTTCCCGAGTGCTGCGTCCCTGACTTACCACCGAAGTTCAAGGAATTAGCAAGAAACAAAATAAGAAACCTTTTCTCTACCACTCCAAAGGAAAAAATAAAGTAAAATAGTCAACATTTGGAAAATACAAATTTCAAAAACTAATCTCAGGCTGATTCTGTTCAGAAGCACAGGAGAACATGAAGTGCAGGATCTCACACATCCACTTGTGCTGTGAAACAGGACCAAGAGCCGCAGTAACCCACCCAGGCTCCCTGTTCCTGAAAGGCGCTGGATGGTGCCTTCGCACTGTGCGCGTGTGTACACGCACTGCGCACGTGCGTATACATCTGAACAGGGGACAGCACACACCGTGTATGCTCAAGGCACCTCGTAACCGATGACACACATTTAGGAAATGTAGTGCCACTTACGCCTAGTTTCCATCACCCATGGGTGCACATGGGACAGCGTTACTTCCCACGAGGGCTTTCTTACCCACGGGAGACCCCGGTGAGCACTCTGTCACGCCACTTCAGGTGCAGGTGTAAATAGAGTGCCGTGAACAGCGTGCAACACAAGGTGGATGGTTGTGGAAAGCAACTGCTCAGAAATAGGATTCCAAAGGCTATTTACAGGCACAGTATGTGGTGATTTGGGGTATCTGTCACTTGGTACCTACAAAAGGAGACATCTGCTAGCAAAACTCGAGGCTGGAATACATTAAGCAACCCCTTAATCGTGTTGCGGGCATAATCACATGAGCAGCTGCCAGAAGCAAATCTGTCAGTTGTTCACCTTTGTTAGTGTTGCGTGATAGGAGGAGACAAAAATAATTCGGACTCAAATGGTATCAAAGCTTTCATTTAAATGTGTACAGGATCCGAGTTAATGTTGCAGAAGGATTTCTGAATGTTGCTAGTTTTGTGTCAGACACGCGATACGGCCAGTTCCACCGAAGCTCTATTACAGTCAAATTCTACTAAGAAAGATACTAAAAGGCCATAAATGGGTCAGAACTGACTTGCTGCATCGCATCAAACGTCTGTTTAGCTACTTTCCTCCAGCAGTGGCCAAAAGCAGATTCCTTTACCCATTAGTCAAGTATAAGAACAAGTAACATTTCCTTATTTATATCTTCTCAGCTCCTGGCAAGCACAGTAGCAGCACTGCCTAATGAAGGCTTGATTACTTTTTAATGTGTTTTAAGTTTACATCCTATGAAGGCACCTTAAGGATCAATGTATTATCATGGCTTAAGTCAAATTCTCCTCTTAACAGCTAATATCCAAGCACTGGGGCAGTGGGAAGGGTGAATCCATTCATCCTTTTACACCTGTTTGTCAAGGAACGTTGCGACGCCAACAGGTTTCTAACACAGAACATCTTATCGTCGGCAACACCTGAAGACATTGTATAAAAGCATCATTTAATAAACTTCAGATTTTGTTCCAGTACATGAAAATGGTTCTCTGACAGCTGAAAACCCACCTCTTTTCCTACTGAAGCCACCAAATTCAGAAGCAAATCTTTCTGTCTTTTGGCTGCAAGGAAACGGAGGGTGACATCGTGCATCTCCCTTTAATTCTCCTCCTTACTGGCCACCCCCAAATATCTTTTTTCAGTCACTCATTTAGCATTTTCTGGCTTGCCAAGCCTCATGTTCCACCCGGGCAGCACCCTACTTGTTTTGCCCCAGAGTCCAGCTCAGCCACAAGCCTACCAGCTAGATGCACAAAACTCACCAGAGTGTTCTGGGATGGCTGTGCAGATCAGATGTAACATGCCTTTAGTCAAAACATGTTTCCTCACAAAAAAAAACCCAAACCCAAAATAAATTAAACATCCCTCTACTGTCTAAGTGCCTTTCTTAACTCAGTGAAGTGCTTAAAAAGAGTCACTATTGCCAAATCAGTGTTATGCAAAGGTCAGGATGCCAACACTCCTCTCCATAGCAGCCACTGCCTGCGAAAAGACTAGAAGTATAGAAGTAATACAAAACGTTATTTCAGGGGTTTATCACAAATATGGATTAACTCCTTGTGCTACAATAAACATGCATTTCTCTCGTGTTTCACTTTTCTTAAGGGAAGGTTTTCCCTAGTTACCTGTGGATCTTCAGCTGGAAACACATTCAGAGCTCCTCATGGAGGAAGGACTAGTTACAGCTGAGAACTCCAATACGAAGGAGTTCATGTACTGTTGTGATCTGGTTCAAACCACCGAAGATACTCACTCCATGTGTGCTCATCTCTGCTCTTGGCTTATAAGCACTGTGCCCAACATGCTGACTTGTACTGACAGTCAGGTTGTTAACTGTTGGGGTAAAAAAGAACCACTGCATGTTGCACAGCTCAAAAACGATGTGTTTCTAAATCGAATGGCAAAAGTGAAGATCTCTGTGCAGTCCACCTCACTGTCCTGGGTAACCTGGATTTACTAAACCCTGCGCGACACTACTTCTCAGTCAGCAGGCAAGTGGCATTCCTACAGAAAGCTTTCCATCCGGCCAACAACTGGTACCAGCGACTGAAGCGCAACAACCGAAAAACCTCGGCTGCACCATATGTCTGAACTACTCCCACCCCACGCCAGGCGATTCAGATAAAGATGTATATACAGTATAAACACTTACCAAGTATTACCTGGATTTTTAAACTGTAATGCTAGTGGCATGCCAACACCCCTGAGCACATTACTGCACTGGCTGATGTACCGTGCCTGTGGGGACCATCAGTCACCTCTCCACACACAGATCCCTTCTGTACGTCAAGGCATTAGCTTTCTGTGGCTGCGGGGTTTTCCTTTTTTTTTTTTTTTTTTAAAAGTTATGTGAAAAGCGATGGCAACGCCCAACGGGATTACAAAACTTCCATTTTCAGGGATTTTAATGCAAGATTTTAACATTTAAAATCTCTTTCCATCACCAGCCAAAAACCAGAGACATTTGCTCACGGGATGGCAGCAAGCCTTTTGACGCTCCGTATTTCTGCGCACATGAAACACCAGGTTCCAAGCAGCTGGGCAAAGGAGGAGTTAAAACCCAAGAAGTCACCAGAAGGGGCTGGCAGCACCAGAGTTGTTACTAGAAGAGGCACCAAACCTCACTAAGCACATGCTTTTTCTAGTCAACCTCATAGCCTGAACACAGAAAAACAATGAACGCCAACGAAGCTTCCAGCTGCTGAACATTGGGCGAGGTGTTTCAGATCTGGAGAGGTGTCAACCTTACACTCACCCTCTCTGGAAAGGAAGGATCTGAGCTTGATCTAAAGTAGNAACTCTCTGTTTCCACTGGGCTTCGGGCCCCTGCAGCCCTAGGAGGAGTGAGGAGCAGCGCAGTTCTCCCCTCCCTCCACGTGATTTCTGCAAACAGCCCCACCAGGAGCCCTGTTTGATTAAGGATGAACTTTGCACTTGAAGCAGCCTCACGTCTCTGCGTACTGGCTGGCAGCCGCTTGAAACTCAGACACTCAGACCTTTCAAGCATCAAAACCCTGCCCGTCCTCATGCAGGGCTTTGCCCACACTGCTCCCTGACCTCACCAGCACCAGGTCCAGGGATGCTTATCCAGGAGGGACCATCGGGGAAGCATGGCTCATCTCCGGGACCATATACATTCAACCTGCATAAATCAGGGTTACAGAAAGAGACCATCTCCCTGAACTCCAAAGGCTTGTCTCTGAGCCTGTATTCGCCCCTTCTTGCATCAGCGTATGCCTTGGTGTGGCTACGTGGAGGTCTGAGCTAGAGGAACTCTTCCTGTCACACAGCAGTATTGTTTTGGGGGGCCTCAACTCAGTTCTCCACGTGCCATCACAAGGCAAGGCATGAGGTGGGGAAGGAAACAAGTCAGGGGATGCAGGACTGCCTCTCCCAGCAGCAATACTGACTGAAAGCATGTATCAATCCGTGGCCATAGGCCATTCCTGTCTTAGACCTTTGCTACTTTCAGTAAAAGGAAGGATTTGCAACTGCAAATATTCACATATCAGGATTTTTTTTCTAGTTTCTTCTGTGACTGGACTACTGAAGTTAGCCAAAATAAATGTATCTTGCAAAACCAAGCTTCCAGACCTAAGCTTCCCCTTATCTTGCTTTAGATGAGAATGTAAAGAAACACTGATGTATCGCAAAGCCATAGCTTTAACCACACGCACTGACACTGTCCATGAACCATCACAGCACCCAGAACTGCCCTAATCAAAAGGAAAACACCACCATTCACCATTACAATGCAAAATAAATTGACCCTTGGCAATTTTCTAAGTCAATTTTGTGGCATTTGACTTTCATAAGCCTGAAAACTGCTTGTCTGGTCCAAAATCAACAGAGAGCGAGCTTCCTACTGCGGGAATACAGGCTCCATTATCTCGGTTATCCGTTAACAAAGCGTAAGCAGCAGCAGAATATGAACTCCTCATTTATTAGGCACAGTAGTTTTCTGCTGCAGACTTGGAGCTTGGCAGGCTGCATTTCCCTGGATGTCTAACGTGCACTTAGCCACAGCATCCAAACTCTACGCAGGGTTAAATAGAAACAGACAGATCTGCTCCTCTCCAAAACCAGGATAAAACTACCACCACCTGAACATCACAAACAGGAGGGCAGCAGGAAAAACAGACAAAGGAACCAAACACACATCACATTTTCCTGTGGCCATCACCAGGTTCCCAAGACTACCCAGGAGAAGGAAGTGCAAACCCCAGTGCCTGTTGAACAAAAACTGCCCCAGGGTCTGGAATGAACTAATGGCGTATCAGCCAGAACATCTCCAGCAACTCCACTTATCTGACCAAGGTTTATGGTTAGCAGGAAAGCAGAAATCTATCAACAAACCTGTTGTCACAGCTTCTGAATTTTCCCTCATTAATCATTACTGACATTCACAGCTGTCTGGCACAACTCAGGCAGAGCAGCAGAGAACTGCAAGCTTCAAGAAATCTTGTGTAATGTTCCTACTTGTAGGCCAACAAAGCCGTTCGGGTGAGTGCCAGTACTAAGCCCTGCACTTGGTCCATCCCTGCAGGGAGGAGATGCCATCCCATCACGGTGGACTAGGGAGCCACCCCACAGCCACCTGCTCCCCACCCATCAGCCAGCACACGGGCTCTCGGTCACCACTTCACGTCCCCTTTTCCAGGCAGTGCCAGCCGGGTTAGCCACGACTGAAGGTGAAGTTGTGCTCACTCCCCTCCTTTGGCCTTCGGATGCTCAACGGGCAACTTGGAGAGGACCCGAGCAGAGGGCAGCCCCCAGCAACAGCCTCTTCTCCTGGCATGAGTGTTCAGTGCATTGCCTCAACATCTCACCTTAGTCCCTCTGCTGTACTCCCTCACCCGAGGCACGGAACGGTCTCGGGAAACGGGAGCTTTTGCTACATGAAATTTAAAAAAAAAAAAGTTCTTAAGTCTAAGCTACCTCTGCCACAGACTCCCTGAACAACTTTGAACGCACCCTTCACCTCTCAAAGTTTCCTTTCCTAAGCTGTTAGTCAGCAGGAATAATTACTTTTTCATATCACTGCTTATTTACTTTGTTATTTGGGTTAGGGATCGTTTCTGGCCGTTTCTACAAACAGTACCAAACACGCCACAGCCCAGGCTCATAGAGAGGCTTTACGCACTGACTGTAACACAATTTAACACAGCGTTTATCTCCAAAAAGATAATCAGGCTCAGTATCATACGAGACACAGAAAACGCCCTGGAACATGACATATTCCCAGGTATTCAAAAGTTCTCAATGTGGCTTAGAAAAACGGGGTGAAAGGGATCGAGGGTGACGCTAAAAACCTGACTGCTTGCTCTAGAAGCTTTAAAAAGAGCTGTAGTCCTGAAAGTCTGCACCTCATCACCGTTGTCAGGTTTCGAGTCTGGTGTTTTCAGCCAGTTTCTCTCTGAAAGCAGGAAGAATTGTTTCTCCTTTATTTACAGACAGGGCTCCAGGACAGGCCTCAGTAGTCCATGCAATGTCAGCAGCAACTAGACCCTCTGAAAACAGCTGGCCATCGTGTTATGCCAGTTAAAATGGCACAGGTCCCACCTCGCTCCACCCTGGAACTTCAGCCTCCACAGCACTTGGCAAATATTTACCAGGGAAACAGCCTGAGAAGATAGCCTTAGACACCCACCATCCACAGCAGAGTTTGCGGTGTTTATTGAAATAGCTGCTAACGTAATTATTTTTCAGAATCTGTGGATTTATGCTGGTAATGAGGAACCCTGCACGGGAAAGAGAGGAGAGAAGAAAAACATTTTTTGTTTTGTTTGTCTGAACTCTGGTTAGGAAAGACGTTTAAACACACAGACAAGTGTTGCACGAGGCTCCTGGGGATTGCAATAAAAAGAAGGTTTATTTCCTGTATGGCTTAGCACACAGAGAAACTAAATTAACCGACAAGACTAAAAGTTTACAGTATTAATTGTTGTTTCACTGCCTTTATACTGCCAGCCATTTATTATCTTTAAATAAAAAACTACTTTAAGAATAACTATAATATGGCCTCAGGGATCCTACGCTAATGCAGGTGCTTCTGTTCTGTATTACTTTCTGCCTTCAAAGAACTCACATAACACAGACATTATTTAGCAAAAGGGCCTTTGTGGTGACTGCTGTTGTAAAACTAAACCAAATAATTTTTTTCAAGGGAGGAAAGCTTTTTTTTCCTGAACTAAAATGCCTAAATACCATAATACAAAAGAAGAGGGGATTAAGAGAAAAGCTATGGATTAAATACAAGTTTTCTTTCTCTTTCCAAAAAGAATTTGGCTACATCGAGACAGAACAGCAGGTCATCCACACCGAAGCATCCCGGAGATGAAAGATTCAGCAGCCAACGGTCTGATCAGCACCGGCTTTCTGACCAGTTAATTCGCCTGGGTAAAATTTCAAGTGCAGATCATCCTGGGGGCCCCAGACCGCCTCTAGATTTTAGTGCAGACTTGGACAAAATATTGTAACTTCAGAAACTGTGTCTTTAAGTGGGAAGAGAGAAGGAGATAAATAGAAACCTCACAAGAACCGGGCACACTGCAGTTTCTCACGCTTCCGGTAGCTGAAGCAATACAGGAGTTGGCCAACTTCTGCTTGCGATAGCAAAGGCAGTCAGCACCTGGGGGTTTGCTCTCAAGAGGACTTCTCAGGAGACATCCTGATGTCACTCTTTACAGGAATTAAAAAAAAAACAACAAGTGTTTTCCAGCACAGTAAGGTCCTTCCCACCAACAAGCTCTTCTCACCCACTGCACCTCTGCAGCCCAAAGGGAAGTGCCACCTCCCACCCCAGACTCAGAGCACTAATCCGGGTGCTGCCCATACCTTGGTGACAGGCACAGCCACAGCCACCGACAGAGGCACGATCTGGAGGCTGCTTTGCAACCTCCCAACTGTCTTTTCTAAGTTTTTTAGATGACTCTTGTCACCATGGTATCTGTTTTTTTTTTCCCCTAAGCCACAAGCTTCCCTCTATCTCCGTGCAAGCTAGCATCTGCATACCACAATCAGAAACTAAGACAAATACACACTGCATTTTATTGTTTAAAAGATTAAGTCTCCTGGCTGTTTATTTGCTGTAGGATGGAGTTCTCCAGGCCCGGGCCAGCAGCCAAAATAGCTTCATTCCCCTGATGTTCTTCAGTCTCAGTCTAATGCTCCATGGCTGGCAGTGCGAGGTGATGGCCATCCTAACGCCTTCCAAGCTGCTAATTTTGGTCCCAAATCATTACGTGGAAGACACAGCTGTCTGTCCAGCTGCTCCTCAGTTTATAGAGGTGTAAATTCCTGGAAGGATCATTCCCGGAGATAGCTTTATGGACCTACTTCGATCTTTTCACACTGTACACAACTCAAACCTCGGTCCTCTGCAGGTGAAACAGAGGCTCTCACTGTTACCTCCTGGTGCATTTTAATGTGATGAAAAGAAACAGAAATTTAGAGAAAGACTGCTCAAGTGCAAACGTTTCACGGTCTTAGCCACCAGAACCATGAGACCTGCTTATCTGCGTTACAGGGTGGAAAGGAATTTTCAGTTCTTAATCAGCATTATCAGGTCACTAAGTTTGCAAACCTGCTCCTTTTAATCTTTTTATTTCTGCTCACATATATTGTGCTTCCTGCCCAGGGAATTAAAAAAAAAAAAAACAAACAACAACCTACATCTATTATCTGTAAATCAGCTTCACTTGAACTTCATTTCTATCCACGTCCACTGAGAAAGTTTTGTGATATATTTTTAATTCAGTCACTGAGTTAGTTACTCCGCTGCTCTCCCGTTCTGCCAGTTGCTCTGCAGCTGCTGCTCTGGCTGAGTATATTTGCAACATGTGCACCGGAATCATCTTGGATAAGCGGCTTTAAGTATTTCCTAAGGAATAAAATCTCGTCCTGCTGTAGTCCATGGCAAGACTCCCAGTGACACTAGCACAGCCAAAGGTTGATCCCATGAGGTGAATACAGATGTGCTGTTTAAACCTGTCTGGAAACTACCACTGTCATAAAAACGTGGTTTTATGTGAAAACTATTATTATTTTCCCCAGAGGCTGCCTGTTTTCTGTTTACACTGGGCTTTGCCAGTTTATTTTGACCTATGCCTAAGGCAGGAGGGGTTTCTGATACATTTCTTTTACCACCTAGCTCTAAACGTGATGTATGTCAGCATTGGCTGTTCATGCTGCAAAATCATGTTGGTTTTGGAATCACCCACTGTCCGTATCACCGAACGCCGATATGTTCCATGTGAGAAGTGCTGGGATTGTGGCCGGTGATGAGACACGTGAAGAACAGCCGTGGTCACTCCTGCAGGCTCTCATTCACACCTCCCTCTCTGCCCAAGAGCTCAGGAAAACAGAGTGACATTTCAGCTATGATTAACGGAAACCTTTCCTGAGTCACGCCTGAGCACAGCACCCAGCCCAAACCTCGGACGGAGGGGTTGTGTATCACCTGGCGGAGCTTGCTTCATGCCGACTTTCCCAGTTACCAACACCCCAATCCGCATCCCACGGTGCATTTCATTATGCATAAAATAGAAGATCTAATGACAAGTCTTACCTATGCAAAGTCTTGAGATTTCAATGTTTATCTCTCAACAGAAAGTTTTGAGCCTGCCAGCAGCTATTGCATAAAAAATAGCTTTGTACAACCCTTTCTCAAACCCTTGTCCTCAGCTCCTGAACTGAACTGCAGTTGTTCGGAAGGAAATCAGGAGGAGAATTATTATTAACTTCTGCTTCCCCCCACCCTGGGTTTCCAGGCTACAGGGGACAAACATAGTTAGAAAGTTCCTCTCATTTCTACAGTCACAGCATCTGAGTGCTTGCAAAGCAGAGAGAGGTAAGATTTCAGTCACATTGGTATGTCTGAATGTAAAACAGATACAGAATCTGTTTACATTTCAGAGAAAAATTCTAGCTACACCTACATATCCAGTGCCTTCTAATACTTTTACAATTGCATGCGTTTGTAATAACCACCAAATTAAAAACAAACCAACACATCCCAAACATACACACATACTCTTTTCCATCAAACGCTTTCCCTGAAAAATGTGTTCTTTAAGTGCGAACTGTTAACATAATTTTGGGAGCAGAGCCAATTTCATCCAAGAACAGAAGAACAGCTTTATTGGGTTGGATCCAACACTGGTCTACCCCAGTATCCTGTCTCCACTGGCCACAGATCCCAGGGAGGAGCACGCCAACAGATTGAGCGCAGAGGGATACACCACATTATATTTTCCCAGACACCAGTAATCTGCAGTTTTGAGTCAGAGGTGTAGTAATTATGTTTAATAGCCCTTAATAGTCTTTCCCCCTTAATTTGTCTCACTGCTGCCTGAGCCCATGCAATTTTTGCCATACACTATGCTCTCTGGCAGTGAATTTCTCCATTAAACTACATGTTGTCAAAGTACTTCATTTATTTTGAACCTGCCACCTGCTAGTCTCGCTTGCTCTCCCCCGGTTGTTGCATTAGGAAGTTATGAATGATCACTTCCTATTTGTTCTCCCATGCCCAACGGGATTTTACCACTTTTCATGCTTTTTCAGCCCTTTCTCTGCTGCGGAATTCTACCTTATTTGGTTATTTCTCACACAATGTTAACCTCACCCTACCCAGTATCTCTTCTAACTTTTTAATATTGTTTACAGACAACTGTTCAGTCTATTATAGATACAGACTCACCACAGAGTTATACAGTGGTATTATTTGGGGTTTTTTTTTTCCTTTGGTTTCTCCCATTCTAAAAATTCCTGACAGTTTGTTTGCTTTTATGACCACTAATATGGTATTTTAGCAGAATTACCTTGTACGGCCCCAAGACCTCTCTGCTAAACAGTATCAGTTAGTTTAAACTTGACTCTTGCACAGGTTGACGGCTGTTTTTTCCCCACTTTCCTACCCAGGACAGCTGCAGCAGGCTGCTCTCGCACTGTGCCTCCTCACTTCAGCAGCAGCCTTGTCACCACGCTCTTTCTCCACATTGGTTAGGGTACAGCACAGATCTCTGCAGGATCTCCTCGTAACTTGCATATTGCAAAAGCTGCCTATGTATTCCAAAGTCTTGGTTGTCATCTGGTTCACATAACTGCTGTGTAATCAATTATATAAACAAGAAAGAGAGGGGGAAACAAAAAATACAGAATGATAGAATCGTAGAATGGTTTGGGTTGGAAGGGACCACAAGGATCATCCAGTTCCAAGCCCCCCGCCATGGGCGGGGAGACCCTACACTAGACCAGATTGCCCATCCTTTCCTCTTATCCCAGAGCAGCTTAAAAATCTTTACTGTTTCATAAAGAAACTAATGTGGCCAAAGTTTGTCCAAAACTTTCTGCAAGTCCAGGGATTCAACATTAAGGGATCAGCCTTATTCATATGCTCTGTGGCAGCTCCAGGTAACTCGGCCGTGAGGCACGGCTTCCCTCTCCCTGCTCTGCCTCTTTCCAAATGTCTGCTGGGAAGGAGCCTCACAAAGAATAACATCACTTTGTCCAGCACAGGAAGATAGCCTGCAGCTTCCAGATTTCCCAAGATCCTTTTTTGAACCACTGCTGCCTTTGGCTCCTTTCTCCACTCGTGACATCACAGCAATTCAAACAATAGGTCCCTTGACAGGTAATAGTTAAAATTTTACGCTCGAATGCCTTTAGGATTTAAAGCAAGGCAGTGCTCATGTATGGAAAAAGAGCCCAAATAAAACTAAACTTCAGATAGCTAATTAAAGAAATCAAATCACCACATCCACTTCTCACAGGGGAACAGGTACAAGCGGTAAGTCAGGATGGAAGACTACTTCAGCCGTATCCAGACAGCATTAACTCTAGTCAGTCCACAGTTTGATGTCAACCCTTCACATCATCTTCTGGTGACTTAAACCTTGGTCTCACTTTACTACATTACGAATTTGAGAAAATGGGCCTTAACAGTCAGCTGGAGCTGCTGCCCTGGAAAGGATGTGCTCCTGGACAGACGCTTTTTTTGGGATGCATAATAGTAGATAGGCATTACAATTAAAACTCTTTCAGGCTCAATTAAATATCTGACCAACAAAAGTACTTTAAATTTAATCATAAACTTAAGGTCTCCCCTGAATACGCTTGGAGTTAAACAAGTGTCATTAACACTATTTTCATGTTTGAGTAAAAACATTCTTCAATAGCATAACATTGATACAAGCTGTGGATTTAGTCCAGGTTTCCAGATCACTGATTAGCACCAGAACTAAGATCAGTGGTTCCAGGGCAGCAGCTCAAGGATTGGGGAGCACGAAGAAGAGCTGCGCAAGGCAGAGCTCACCTCTCTCTGGCTATGACAGCAGAGCATCCTTAGCTCTTCTTTCTATCATGGACGCGGTTATTTTAGTTCTGCTTTGAGCCTGAACAGCTGAAATCTATCAAGGTTTCTTTAGTTCCATTTGCCTCCTCTCTCCCCAACCCCTCCTCTTCTGGGAGGAACAAGAATAACCTCACAGAGACTCTTGGTTTTGGCATCCTTTGCTCATTACACACATGCCAATTCACTGACTTCTATAGCAATTTTCTGAGTGTAACTTTAATGCCTCAGGACAAGAAATGTTCCTTGCTCAACTTTACAAATATTTATTTAAAAAGCGCAAGTGCTTATCACTGGGGGTCAGGCAAAGCCAGTGCAAGCTGACGGCATTTAGCTTCTTCCCAAAGTCAGCCTTTTCTCCCCAAGCAGTGCACGAGAAAGTGCATCAGGATTATGTCTATCTCAGAATAAACACTGTCATACCTGCATATACAATCTACAGATGTTCTCAGCAAAAAGCCTTTCCCAGCCTTAACTGGGGAATATAATTTCCCATCTTTCTCATGCTGTCAGAAAACTCTTTTTCTTTAAGCACAGTAGAATGGTTTTTATTTTGATATATTAAAACTATTGCAACAACCGCAGTCAATTTAATCTCTAGCTCTATTAAAAATTTGAATGTAATATTTTAAGAGAAGTATTTGACTTATCTAAAGTTTGGAACAATGGCTTTAAAAGTAAAAAAACAAAAAGCAACCCACAAGGCAGATGGAACGCATCCTAGCTAACGGTCTCGCTAGATTCGCATTATGTATTTTTGTTTTCCCACCGTGAGAGCTCTAATTCAGAACAATTCATACCACTTTATTGAAGGAAATTAAGTTTGGTTAACACTTGGTATCCAAAAAACTACTTTGTGCATATTATGTTTACACAAGAGACAGGTTTAAAAATCAATACCAAGCCTACTCACAAGTCAGTTCTCACCCACAATACACAAACTGCATGAGTTTATGTATCACAAAAACATATACACACTTATGAGATTGTTTTTAGAACTACAGATGCAGCTTGTTTCCCCTGTTATAGGTGGCTTTACAGAAATACAAGGCTATTTATAAAAGATTCCTATCATTATTTTCTTCTCACATTAACAGCAGCGCCATTTGCACCAAAGGAAGTTCACCAGCAGCTCCAGAACGTCTGCTGCCACTGCTCAGGGTTTCCGGGATGACAAATGTGACCACACGCATCCGGGCTTGGACAACACATTTGCAACCTTGAACGCGACTGCAGAACAAAGCACACTTATTAAACAGACTGATAAAAAACGCTGGATGCAAAGAACCGCCCTGCTGTAGCTGCGTTTGCCCTCAGCAAGACTCAGCAGAGAGTCACCTCCTGCCGCCGCTCCACGCCACTGGTGTGTTCGCACAAAGCACCAGCCGCTCAGAAACTGGGGACTTAAATACAAAGTATAATAATTTTTTTTGTACAGTCTCCAGCTCTCCATGTATTACTTTTCCCTGGGACTGCTTCAGAGGGATGAAGCAGCTCCACTAGCACTCCCAAAGCCCTGAGTTGCTGAACAGGGGCAAGAGCTGGTGGCTACACACAACTCTGCTCATTTCCATGCTCTTCTTCCTCAGCTGCAACCCATAATGCTCTAGAAAGCGCTTGCTGCAGGCTCTATATCTCCAGCAGCACCAGAAAGTGCTCCAGTGCCTTACTGGGTTATGTGGGGAGAGAAGAAAAGACTAATTGCGAGCAAATGTTTGCTCTCCAGACCACAGGCCACTTTCCTCTTCATTTCCCGGTGGGTGGGTGGGGAGAAGCCCTAGATCCTTTCCCAAGCAAGAAAACAATACAAGCAAAACATGAACCCCCCACATCCCTAACTTTGTGAATTAAAAAATAAACTAAAACTTCCTTTCCTCTAAACCCACTTCTAAACAGCAGCAAGTCTTGACGTGTAACATGGGACTCTGACACCGACTCTGGAGATCATCTCTTTTTTTCTGCTGTGTCTGCAGTCACTGTAGGAGGCGAGGAAGGAAAACCACCCACGCAGCCATCAAAACAAGCAAGGGGGGAGAGCCTGGAGAGATGGAAGCACGGGCTGTAGACCACAAACACGAAGTGCCTGGCTCCAAGGAGCGGTCTGGACACCAGGGGTTGATGCAGCAGTTTCCCACAGCACTGGCAGCGGCACATGGGAGCACTCGGCCCACCATCTCCAGCACTGGTACTTCACTTCCACAGACACAGCCTCTGGGTTTCATCTGTACTGCTGGTGCTTGCAAGGGGACGTCGGATGAACAAACACAATTCTCTTGGACAAAGTCCATAGTCAAGACTGGTGCAGTTGTTGGCAACAAATGCACACTCATAAGGCCGAGAAGAATTTTAACAGCTGGCTCCTTTCCACACAAGATCAATAAAACTGGCAATCCAACTGCCTTCAGGAAGTGCTTCTGGTGCTGCAGGAGAGCTGGGGCAAACTCCTATCCAAAAAGCCGCAAAATACCTGAACGCTAATGGAGAAAAATCACAGACTGGACGCATGCAATTCAGCTTCTTCCCTCCTTGTTTCTCTTTTCTTCCAGGAGCAAGAGTCTAATTACTCTTTGGCCCCTCCTCCTTTCGTCTCGTGAAGGATTTGAATTGAAGTCTACACTCAAATCCCCCTCTCAGCCTGCACAGTCCCTGCTCGAGTCAACGCTTGGGTGCTTCTGAATGCAGCATTTGCATCTCTCATTTTACGTTTGTAGCCTCCAACACTGTCTCATACTAAATGATACTGTTCCCTTCAACTGTACGTCACGCAGAAAGGTGCCTGGACAGAAGTTACACGTGCACATTCCCACGTTTGGTGTCTACAGCTCATCTTCACAATTACAATTCCCCGTGCGTCCTTGCCCCAGCCCATGACTCACCATTACAACACTCGCATTGAGAAAGATTAAAGAGAAAGGTCAACTTCACGTACAAGACTTCTTAATACAGCAGGAAACTGGTGCTGTAACTATTACATTATGATTTCTGGGTGAAATTCAAATAGGAGGCCAGATCGAGATTCCAATCGCCATATTTCAGCTGAGTCCTTTTAATTGTAGACTTCCAGTGTATTTGGTTATCTCTACTTATGAGAACCATGGCAAGGAACCGCCCCAAAGCAAAGTCACCTTTACCATGCAGAGCGTAACACAAACCTCATGGTCGAGTACAAATACAGGACCT
Organism: Psophia crepitans; assembly: GCA_013399095.1. Taxonomy (NCBI): domain Eukaryota; kingdom Metazoa; phylum Chordata; class Aves; order Gruiformes; family Psophiidae; genus Psophia; species Psophia crepitans. Next base: position 349,476 of record VWZZ01005631.1, read on the forward strand.
TGCAACCCATGAAACCCGCCAAAGATAACACTGAGCACTAACTTCTGGTGCCACAAAACCTGTCAAGGAGCAGCTCGGCAGTCACGCTCTTCTGCTTTGAAAGACGCATGTACACAGAATTAAGTGAACTTCACTAGAAATTCTTTGAAATACAGTTGTAAAATGCTTCTGCTTAAACCTGAGCTTCATATGATATTTTTTCCCTCATAGATCCATACTACTGAATATGCACTTTATGGAGAACAGTGCCTCGGGGAAACATTTTATATACTGTGATGTGGCAAACGATACTGCATAACAAAGTATGACTTTGCCAATAAAAGACCACAAAATTTGGGCACCCTCCAAGACTTACAGCCCCAGGCTGTGAGGTGTGAAGCAATCTCAACCCCTTTCCCCTTCAGTGGGAGACGATGCTTTCCGAAGCCTCACAAAAGCTTTACCAACTTATGGAAACAGGGCAGTCGCTTTCTATGAACATGGAGATTCTGTATTATTTCTGCTTTGTTTCTACTCAGGCAAATTAGCCTTTTAAAAAAAAACAAAATAACACAGTGCCAGTGCTTTGTACTGACAGTACAAAGCCAACTTCGCAGGTGTGAGAGTCCTTACAGGGCTGATATTAGCCAGTTCAGTTACTTTGCTGGAAAAAGCTTTGACTCTGTTCCCTCTCTCTGTAGCAACCTTCTCTAACGTGGATTTTTCATTCCCTGAGTGAGTTATTTCAAATTCAGCACCAGGAAAGGCTCCTCTGGTCCTCCAAGCGAAGCCTGTCTCACCCAGGAAAGCCTGTCTTAAGACCCAGGAAAACAACTCATTCGCATGGAGCACATTTCCCTCCAGATAGGTGCCTCCCTGTCTTACTTTAGGTCGAAACATCGATTAAAATTCTTATACTAGAAGGAAAACAGCCACCCGGTGAGGTACTCGGCTGATCCCTGCCAACAGAAACACCCTCGGTGTACTCGGTAAACCGAGAACGTGCAAGTCCTGCTCGTTACCACCAGATTACTTGAGCTGCACTAGCTTTAGACACAGGCATGAGTGTACATATATATATGTGTGTGTCATAAAACTGGCAATTACGTGCATGTTACACCCAAACTCCACAAGAACAAACTACATCAACGCTATATTCAAATTCCACAGACAAGGATGCACAAAGGAGCCTAAAAGACAGGGGTAAGTCAGAAATGAGCCTTGTAATGCGCACAATTCACACAAGGATGAGACAGCAATGCAGAAACCACTAAGCTAATAATTAAAAACCTAATTTAAAAACAGGAAAACATAGTTAGGATTGAGATCAGCGGTTGCACCCTGGGAGTGCAGTATCACCACATAGGCAGAAATCAATAACTGCCATTAAGAGGTCACTGATAAAAATCTATGGCAACTGAATCAGTCAACTTGAAACCTATTAGCAGCTGTATTAGAAAGAAAGAATTACTTTTTCAATTTGCTAATGACTGCTTCTTTCCTTCCAGATGATCGTTTTGTACAAACGCAGCTGAAATCCCTTTGCCCCCCCCACAAATGAACTGCTCAGGATTTCAAGACACTCTCCAGATCAGCATCAGATAATCATGTGGTTTTCACAATCAGCATCAACACGTCGATGTCAGCACTGACATCAAGATTAACAAAAATGGCATGGGAAGAGAGTGACAGCAGGGACATCCAAGGCACGCACTCCGGTGCCATCTGCACTCCATCACTACAGGGCACAGCCTCTGCCATTAGAGCTAAACGAGGGGTTACAGCACCACAGTCATCAATGGCAAAGCTCACCACTGTGGTATTTTATCTGCTGAAGATCGCAGAGGAGTGACTGCACTCAGCTGGAGGAGAACTCAGTGAAGGCTTTTTTTTTTTTTTTAATCTTCTGTACATCACTGTCCTCTGAAAGTTTAGGAATCTGCACCTGAAGTACACAGTGACGTGAAAGGTCATCACAGAGCCAGAGCTTAGTCTCTTTATCTACTCGCAGTAAAAGTCACTGATCATTAACTGCAATAGCTGGCATTTTCTACGTCTCTGGCATTTTCTAAGTCTCCGGCACAATCACAGTAAGTGCAGCAGAATCCCCTGGATTTTAGACTGAGAGCATCCTTTGCACAGATCAAACAAAAACCAGATGATCTTGAGGACGCTACCACTTTGAGTTACACCTCAACCTAGGCACAAACCCCCCAAATTTTTGTTTGCTTATTTTCCTTTTAAAAAACACAGTCTCCTGACCAAGCTCTGCATACAAGGCAATGGGGCCATAAGAAGCAAAACCCAGTACTCCCACACGGCAAGAAACCGTGGCTACTCGGACAGTAGCCGCACATGCCTGCCACCGTTAATGACTCGATACAAGGGGAATAAACTCATTCACGCTGAATACCAACGTGATGAGTGGCACAATTTAGAAATAAACTTCAAGAACAATAAAAAAAAAAACCACCAAACCCAACCGTCGTTGGCTTTGCCAGCTCAGCACAGCACCAGGGCTGCGACAGCGTGCCCCCCGCTCGGAGCCGGTAAAGCCAGCCCGGCAGCACCCAGAACCCACAGAACAAGCTGCGAATTCACGAAGGAAATGGCATTTTATTTTGGGTGCCCAGCTGCAGCACACACATCTCCCTACAAGCGCTGGATGCTGCTCTCGGTCCGCAGAGACGGGGCGAAGCTCGGCTGCCCCGGCCTCTCCTCACGCTGCCCGGCCGGAGACCGCCGCCCCCGGGCGAGGAGAGCCCAAGGCAGCAGCAACCCGGCCCTGCCCCCCGCCCCGCACCGCCGCCCTCCCGCCTGGTACAACTTTCCCGGGGCGTCCCTTACCGCCGTGGAGCCGGAGGAGGAGGCGATGTAGACCTTGATAACCATGCTGGGAGACGAGGCGACGGCAGCAGCAGCGGCGGCGGCGGGATGCGGAGCCGGGCGAGTGGGTGTGTGCGGGCGGCACGGCCAGGCGCGGGCTGGGGCTGGGGCTGAGGCAGCGGTGGGAG
>VWZZ01005631.1:364354-399640 GCA_013399095.1 Psophia crepitans
CGCCGACATTGTCCTTGGCGCGGAACTGGCGACGACCTTGTTGTGGCAGGTAATTTGGCGGGAAACTTTTAAACGCGGGGACGTCTCGGCGTGGTGACGTCGCCCGGCGGCCCCGAGGCATTATGGGAGCTGTAGTCTGAGGGGAAAGGCCTCTTGAGGGGAAAGTCTGAGGGGGCTCCTGCCGCCATCCATCTTTCCTCACTCTTCTTCACCCCGCGGCCGGTATGAGCAGCAGGGAAGGGAGGGTGCGGATAACCCCCAGTGTGAGGTGGTTTTGGGGGGGGGTGTTTCCCTGCCCGCCCTCAGGCTCCCCTCAGGGTGCTGAGCGCAGGGGACGGCTTCTCACCTCAGCCTCTCGCTTTCCTTGCAGGCTCCAGCTGAAGGCGAGGCAAAGGAGGAGGTAGGAGCTGCTTCTTCGGTGTTGATCCCCACTCCTTCAAGAACTTTTGTGGCGCTCCGCGTAAATTACGAGGCCCCCGCACTCCGGGGGTGGGTGCAGGCTCAGACCTGTGGCCTGAGGTGGGCGCTGGGTGTCCCGGCCGCAGGCCAGAGGCCATCGGTTCCCTGTTCCCTTTGGCCTTACAAACAGCGAGGTGACAGAGCCTTAATGGCATAATTCCCGAAAGGAAAGCAACTTTCTTACCACCTCGGTGAGGTAAAAAGGCGGCGGCGTAGAGTGAGAACTATCAAACAAAGCTGCGCTTTTGGGAAAGTCATTGCTGTAACGGCCGTAATTTCACAAATCATAGAATTTGTGTGGGGCTTCATGACGTAGCGTACATGCTGTGTTACCCCGGGTTGAAGTTCTGGGAAAGCACTGCTTTATATGCTCTCTGAATTGTAGTGACACGTCTTTCTTTACGCAGCCAAAGAGAAGGTCAGCTAGACTATCCGCTGTAAGTATCTTTCTTTACTCCTTGAATATTACGTTGTGTGGGGTGCTGAGTTCTGGGGGATGGTTCTAGAGAAACTATTTAATTTTTACCACTGTGAAAGGCAAGGTTAGAGCATGGCAGTATTTAAAAGTAAAGTTCACATTCTGCGTTTCCGATCCTTGAGTATCAACGCATTGCAGGCTGACTTGAAACGTTCCATGTGAGATACAACATCTGTGGTAGTTAACGTGCGATCTGGACGCACGAGTATCCAGAGTCAAGAAGTACCGATTTCAAGATGCGTTTGTTCTCTGCAGGTCTTCTCCATATAAATACCTGCTCATAGCTCTGTAAATTACCTGCTCCCTCCTTACGCTTGTAATTTGCCCATTGATTTTGCAGGCCCAACTGTTGAGTAAACTGAGACCTTAGAGGGTGTAAATCTCTGTCACGCGGTAGGGTTCAGCCCAAAGTCACAGCCTTACGCAGGCTCTTGGCATCCTTCGCTACAGACGCTTAGTGCACCCAGCCCTTTCTTAAGCCATCTTGGAAATGCCAAGTGGATAACGGTTGCTATTTAAAAAAAGAAAGTACTTAATTTCAGTGAAAGCTAAGATGTGCATTCACACAGAGAGTTATGTCCAAATGTTAATACCTTTCATTTTTGACAGCCGCTTGCCTTCGCAGCAGACAGTAACACCCAGACACAGTAATGATCTGCTTACTACTGCTGTCGGCGTCTGTACCGTAACCGCTGTAACACACGTGGCACAGCCTGGGTTTGGGTGACGGCAGATACCGATCTGTTTCTGACATTTACTCCTTCCTGTGGCAGAATGAACCAAACAGCTCAAAACTATTTGTTCGAATAGTTTTCAAAAATTACCAGCATATTGGTAAAACGTCGATAGCGTTCCTCTGACTCTGTGTTTCTTGTGTGTATTTTTACAGAAACCTGCTCCGCCTAAACCGGAGCCAAAGCCCAAAAAGGCAGCACCTAAGGTAAGGGTTCAAGATCCCTTGAGCTGAAGTTACGCTTTTCTTTCTCAAGGTGTTGATGAGGGAGGAGGGGAAATCCCCAGCTAACCAATTTGATTTTTTCATCTTTAAAGTTTTAAGATTGAATTAACGCGAGTTAAAAGAACATCAAAGATGTAAAGATAATTTTATGCAGTTCCTAGTGAAGGAATGTGGTAAACTGAACAGATTCTAAATGAGTTGTGGTGAGGCTTTGCTGCCTGCCTTGCGAGGCGGTTCTGAAGTTTCACATAATGCATTGTTGGGAAAATGATGCTTTGAATAGAGATCAGAGACTCAATTAGAGAAGGCATTGAAAATCATGCTTTTAATTAGTTTCTTACTATGTTTTTATTCAAATGCACTGTTTTCAGTTAGTTACCAGTTTATCAAATCTTAATTGCTGGGGATAAAGTTTTGCATACCCATTTCCTTAAGCTGGATGTTTTGGAAATGTCAAAAATGTTGGCATATCTGACTGTATAGTTAAAAAAGAACTTATTTAAAACTCCTCTGTACTTTGGAGCAACAGTTTGAAGCGTAAAAGGGGTCAGTTCTGCAATCCATGAGGTATTTCTTTATACCCCCTTCCTGTCACAGACTTCCCCAGCCGTCACAGTTTGCAGTGCTTTTTTTAGATCTGTCTGTAAATATTCAGATCGTGTTAGGATTTTGAAGCTGGGGAAAAAAAACCCACCCCACAATAGAACTTTATTGTTCTTTTTAAACTGTTCCCGTCATACATTTTGCGTTGTGGTTTTGGATGGTCTTATGGGCAAGGCACAGGTATGAGGGATGGGGATGACGGGCGGGGAAGCAGGAGCTCTTTTCTGTGTGTTGAAAAGGTCCTTGCGATTGCATATGGCACAGCAGCCTTCCAGATGATGAAAAACCTGTTCTGCCTCCACATCCTGCTATACGGAGCAGCAGAGGTGTCACGAGCAATGGACAGGACGGAGAACCCCGCTTGTCGCTTTGGGGACCCCACATCTCTGCTCTGTAATTGCAGTGGCACGCAGAGCAGATTTTTCACATCTGCATCTTGGTCATGCAGCCGCATTTCTAGGTCCAGGGGAACGTAGGAGTCCAGGGGAGGGTAGGAACCCCGCTGCTCCGCATTCCTGGTGTGCGAGCGAGGGGCTGGCACGCTCTGGACTCCATCTCCCTCTCGTGGCTGGTGCCCCAGGAGGAGGAGAGCCTACTGCCAGTGGTGGTGGCTCTTCCATGGCCGAGAGCTGCCCTGGGCATCTAAAAGTCCTGGGTTCAGCCTCTGCTGGTGACCCTTGCAGAGGTCAGTGCAGTTGCATACGATGCATGTCGTGGGTATTTTCTTTTTTTTTTTCTTCCTTTTTCAAGTTTGCTTTTTTATTTTTAGGGAAACATCTCAGGGTTTATACACAAAAGTTGCGTAAACAGAATCTTAAAAGTTGTGAAAATAAGCTTTCTAAAGTTAAGGGCTGTAAGTGGTGTGTCAAAACTTAGTCTGGCTCCCTACCACACGAGCTGTATGGTGCGATCTCCCCCTGGGATCACGTGCGCTTTGGTGCTGGGAGTGGTGCTTTGGTCACTGCCCCGGACACGGCGCCCGGTTGGGCTTGGAAAGTGTCGGTCCTCTTGCTTCTTGAGTTCCTCTTGCTTCAGGATACTTCAGTTGCATTTTTGGCTCTCTAGAGCTCCCAATACCGTATCGGTATCTCTGCAAAGGGGGATGTGATAAGAATTGTGCCGGCATCTTTAATGTTTCTTTCCCTCAAACGCTTAACTTTGCAACCTCCGGGTTCTTTGAATGGTTTTTTTGTGTGTTGGACTAGCCTTGACCTTTTAAACTGAGCTCTGAAAACGCAGAGCTTGGGAAAAAGGTGTTTATCGCTTTCCAAAACACACGACCTTATTACTGAATTGGTGTTGCCATCCGTATAGAAAAATTATTCGAGAAAATTAATACAATGGTATTAGCTCAGAACTAGCTGAGAGGATGGAATCAGCTTGGAAATTGAAAAATAACAGTATCTCCTTGAGTAGCAACAAGTGAGCTACAGAGAGTTGCAGTTTTAGCTCTATTAATACTTGGTGTCTTTTTTTTTGATGGGGTAAGGGCAAAGATACCCTTCTTCAAACAACCCCAAGTCTTTAAAAATCCTTTACAGCTTACATAGGAAGAGCAGGGGACTGTCACACCTGCGCTCGTGAGTTTGCAGCGTATTGATGCTGCTGGGGGAAGGAACCCGTCGCCGTGGGCAGCTTAGGTGTGCTTCAGAGGTCTGACGAGGTCTGTTCGAGTGACGGAGCAAACCAGTACCGTAGCAGTATTGCAATTCCAAATGTTACAGCCAAACAGTACGAAAATATGTGGGTGCTGATATTCCTGTGATACTTATCTTTCTTCTGCCTCTCTGAAAAGTTGGAGGACCGTTCAGCTCATGGAGGGCAAAATGAGTGAGTGGAGGCATACTCTTCTCTTTCCTCCTCTGGTGACTCTCTCCCTTCTCTCGGAAAGAGCCGCTACCTATCTGCGACAAGTCAGTCCCCAGAGAGGAGGAGAAGCTTGTTGGGAGTGGGCACAGCCTGGGAGAAGAGGGCTCCTGACACCGTAGCGTAGTCGGGTTTCCCGGGTGGGCTGAAATCCCTCGGCAAGGTCAGCCTGGGGAAAGGGGCCCTCACTCATTCGAGTGCTAGTAACCTCCTGTCTTCAATTTTCTGGATTATTACAGGATTTAGTGTTAATTTTGGTGAATTTTTAATCATTGGTATCATTGAAGAACGGGGTGACTTTGCCCCTTATACTCTGTACCTGTGTTTATCCTTAGCAAGCAGCTCATTTTTAATGTGAATCAATTTTGTACACTAATAAGCGAGGTGTTGAAATGGGAAAGTATCCTTTTGGTAACTTCTAGGCACTGAGACAACTCCATCTTCTGAGCAGACATATATATATATATTCAGTAATTACCTGTTTGTCTTCACTTAGCCGTGAGTAGTAATTTTGCAGATACTTGTGATTCCCTTTGTTGGAAGTAGTGAGGAACTAAGCTTAGTGTGCTTAGTGCGGTTACTCGTTGGCAGCAAGAGGCAGATCCTTGGAAGTGAAACTAATGAGAGTCGTGCTTGTTGCTGTACTGGGGTCGGGATCTGACCTTGCCATATAGAAAACTGCTGCTACAGGAGTCGTAGCATCGAGTTTTGTTTTGGTTTAGCCTGATCCACATATAAGGAACTGCGCTTACACAGTAAATGCAAAGTTCTCCTTGTTATTGAGGCAATGCTGTTGAGCCCCCAACTTGTCTGTCACACAAGTGGTTTATTAGGGTAAGGAATATTTTGGGCAGGGGAGGGGAAGGGCCTTTGACTACAGCTTTGTTACAGTTTTCTAAATAGGCATTAACAGCACATCTGAAGTATTCTGGTATTTCCACTAGTTGTACATGTTACTTTTGTTCTGTGGTATGCCTTTCAGCAGCACAGCAGAAATACAGGCCAGTTCAACTCCCAACATTTTTTAGCTAATTTAATTGAATGCCTATTTAAAATAGGAATTCTTTCAACCTCGGCCATGGCTGCTTTTATATTACACACTGCCCAGAAGCACATTCAGGACAGAATGGAAGGAAAGCAGTTCTCCTTAGAAGCTTCCATCTCGGTAGGAAGTTCGGTGTGTAGAAGCAGGTTGTGTAGACAGTTTCTAGGGTTGAGAACGCGCATATGCAGAAGTATGAGGTGGAAATTAGCGTTTACCATATCATGGTCTGTTTTCTTAACAGAAAGAAAAGGCAGCAAATGATAAAAAGGAGGACAAAAAGGCAGCAACAAAAGGGAAGAAAGGAGCCAAAGGCAAAGATGAAACTAAACAAGAGGATGCTAAAGAAGAAAACCACTCTGAAAATGGAGATACCAAAACTAACGAGGTACTTTAGCTACAGTAAACCTGGGGATAAACACAGATGTATTGGTAATACATCTGCAGGAACTAACGATTGGGCCTCCTTGTCAGAAGGTGGTGTGTTTCACTGCCGTCCTGTGAAGACAGACCAGCTGCAGTGTCTGCACAGGGCAGCCCCTGAAAGGGTAGCATTCTCCTTCAAACCCCTTCCTGCTCTGTGATAGAGCCCTTCCACAGGTGGTCTGTGCTGTCGTAGCGTCCCTCTCGGGCTTGGCACAAGAGCAGTGCAGAATATCTGGGGAACAATAGAGCTCAGGAGGATTGCTATCCAACCCCGAGCTGACTTCGCATCTCCTCTCTGCACTGCTGGATTGCCTCTTCTGCTCAGCATGGGTTGGTGCTGTGCCAGAAATCTGGTTTTAAGTTTTACACAATTCTTTAAAACAATTCTTCACCTCAGAACAATTCAACAAGAGATCTGCAAAATAAACTTGGTCTTGTCCCTGGATCTGCGAGCCATTTCCTTACAGGTTCTTCCTGTACCAGCTACTTACCCAAGAGCTGCCGTCTAGCTACAAGCTAGGACTAGCTACAAGCCTCATTCAGCTCCTGGTGGCCTTTTCCAAGCAGATTTCCTGCGGACAGCAGGAGCAGAACGTTTGCTATGGGCTCCCTTAGGCACCGACTAGCCTGTTGCGTTGCTTTTGCTTTACAGTGATCTCTCTCCATGTGTTGAGTGTCATTAACCAGTTAATGGGTCGTTTATTCTTTCATTTTTAAAACTAATTCAGGAGCTTCTTTGCTAAAAATTAATATGGGGCTAATGTACTTCAAAGGATCTTTGACAGGAGCTTTGCAATTTTGATTTGTTGACTTAGAAGAAGCAATAGCAGATGTTTTTATAGGAAACGGCTGAGAACCACCTTCCCCAGAGTTGGGACAACAGACGAGTATCGTGGGTTTATGTGTAACCGTTATGCTTCCCTGTGACTTGCGGAGAGGAGCACTTGAACTTTCCCTAGCATACGATCGATCCCAATCCAAAATATGTTCTAAACTTCTGCCCCTTCGGAGACACCTGACATTCCAAAATTAACTCAATCCTCAATTAATACTCGTCTGTGTTCTAGTTTTTCGAATTACCAGCCGACGTGGTGGTGTGTCGCTATTTTCTGTAGTAGCCGTGCGTTCTTGACTATCCGCGCAAAGTGGTGTCCGTGTGCGTGCTTACAAACGAGTCTCTCTTTGATGCTTGTTAGAACGGAATCCAATCAGCATTACGAATAATATTTCTGTTCTTCCCAAACACTTTTGTAGGCACCAGCTGCTGAAGCACCTGATGATAAGGAAGCCAAGTCCGAGTAATGTTAACCCTGCCCTATATCTCCATCATTTGGTATCCGTACCTCCATGCTGTATTGTTAACAGAGAGGAATATTTTTATCAACTATTTTATAAATGCAGGTTTTTTTAGCATGAATTTAATTATGGAACATCTTCATCTCGGTTACTTGGGAATTAAATCCCTAACAAACAAAACAAAACAAAAAAATATCATTGTTTTTAAATTTTGTGATTGTAATAGTTTGTATGGTACATGGAAAGAATAAGTGGTGGTAGCTTTTGACTTCTGTCAGTGTGTCCCTCTTTGTGTAAGTCATGCTTACAGACTTCAGATTTTAATTTTTCCCTTGTATGTGTTGTATGGTTTCTTAAAGTGGGGAGGTCTCAAAACAAATAACCGTGTTAAACATTCCAGTGGTTCTGTGGGTTGCTTTTATAAAGAAGGTGAGCTATTTTCATGAAAAACCTAAGAGCTGGAAATCTGTTGTTTCCCAAATGTAATTTTATTTTGTCAGTTTTGAAAAAAAGAAATAAATAAAAGTGTAATCGTGTTTTTAAATGAAATACAAACATTTCTTTTAAAAGGGCAGGTCGGTTGTATGTACCCACTGTTAGGAATTTTGCTGGATTTATCTTAATAAAAAAGACTCCTCAAAAGCTGATTGTGGTTTGTTGCTTGTGCTGCAAACGTACTGCTGGAAAGCTGCTGAATTCCAGGAGAGTTGCAGTCGTGCAGGGCGTCAGGCTGAGGGAGCCGTGGAGAAGGCTGCGAAGCCTTGGGCCACGGCACGGGTAGGGCTCGAGCCCCTGTCTGGCGCAGTTGTGTAAACAGAAGTGACTTTATGGGCAGCCAGCACGAGAATAGCTGATTGCAGAGGAATGATTGTGGAGGAAACGTGCCGGCTTACGCTAGCTGGGAAGCTGGGCCAGCGCTTTCAGACGAAGGCTGGCCTTGTGAAGCCCGGTGCGTGCTCAGGTGAGGGTGGGATACTCCGTGCTGTCCAGTGCCTTAAGCATTACAGGTGCGACTGTAAATTCTGAAGGGTGTCCTCTGGTTTGCTTTTCCGCCTACTAATCGATTATGGTTTGGGGCGGGGGGAATGTCTTTCTCTTAGAAGTATCGCAGAAGCGCAGAGGCTCCCACGTTTACGTCAAACCCTCAGTAGCATGAGGTGGTTCTCTGGTGATGTTGGAATGTTCGTAGTCCTGGTTAAAGTGCATATTTTCAATAACTGTTGTTTCTAGTTCTCTTCTTTAAACATGTATTACTCACTAAATGTTTTCTTGGAGTCGCTCACCTTCTAGCACGGTAACACGGATGCGTACAGACATGCTTTCCGTTCATGGGAGCTTCATTACCCTGGGAAGCGACCGCAGGCCCTGGCAGTAGTTAAAAGGGGGGTTCCTTTTGGTTTTACCTGCCTCATTTTTGTTGCTACAGCTATTCAGTGCAACTTTTTCAAGGACACTTCAAATTTTCCTCTTAAAGCCTCCTTTTTTATATATATATATGTATTTCTTCACAGTGATGACCAAGTACATTATAGCTTTAACAAGAAGAAGAATGTCTGCAATGCAGAAACCTTATCTTCTGCATTAAATTGTTTCACAGCCCAGAAATGTGAAATTCCAAGAGCTTGCACATTTTATCTCCTATCCAAAACCTAACTCAGCATCACAGTGCGTAGTGTCTTGTATTAAATGTGGGTTTCAGGATTGGTACCCCAGGGCGTGGATATTTAATGTGGATTTAATTTTCAAGGCCTAAGGCACTGGCTTTTTTTATTTCTGCTGCACCACTTTTTATTCTGTAGAGCTGCTCTGCAAAAGCATCGGGGTTAACTGAGCTAGATCTTCCTCGGCAGAAAAGGTGGGAGAGGGTTTGGGGGCCTTTTCCTTTGTGGTTTATTCCCTTAATCCAGCGCAGCCTGGAATTGGTGGCTTTTGGGGCTATAGTCGCTCCTGCAGTGAGAACTGGTGGAGAGGAGTAGCTGGAATCCCCTGCCTGGTGAAGTGTGGGGAGATGTGAGGAAAACCAGGGCGATTCAGAACGTCCTGGTTTGAAGAGGATCCAACAACAGTTCCAATGTCATCCTGACGCTTTTACGCGTAAAAATTGCCACTTCAGGGAGAAAATGCATATTGGAATAAAATGTTCCATACTGCCATGTCCCCCTGCCCCCATGGCTTCTCTAAAAGGGCTTAAGACAGCGAATCCAGTTCTGCAAGGAAGGTGAGCTCCTTCCCCAAAGCTTGGTCCCCCGGAACCGTTTCCCTCCGGCTTCTCGAGTCGCTGAGCGTTTCAAGCGTGGTTACCTAAATAGCGGCAGACACTCGGTGCGGTTGGTGTTTTCTTCTTGGCAAAGGGCTCATCCGTACGCCAAAGTCTAACCGGCCCGCCGTGCGCCGGCTGAGGCCCTTCTGCACGTCCAGTCACGCTTCTCCGTTCTGCTGGGGGGCTGTTACACCGACCCGTGCAGTCCAGCGAGGGGCTTTGTTTGTTTCTTCCTCTTCTAGTGCCAGGGCGAGAGTTGTTCTTAATTCTGTAACTATTGTTATAATCGGATTCCTGTTTCAAATAAATACAGAAAATTGCTTAACAACTTTTCAGACAAACTTCCTCGCTCAAATTCAGAGCTTTTTTTGAGCAAGGGGGTATTGAGCGAGTTGCACAACTAACCAGATCGCCTGCCTTCTGCCAAATCCTCCCCGTCTTGCGTCCTGACGCCCGGACACCGAATCGAAGGCTAGCTCCGCGTCACCGGCTCTGATCCGCTTATGGCTGTCCAAAAAGCAGAGGTTCTGAAGGGAGAAAACCTTTCTGCAGAGCAGTCGGTTGGGTGTGCCTGCTCTCAGGTGTCCTCGGAACGCGTGGAGAGACTAAACCGCCTTCACCCCGATCCTCGGCGGGCTGCTGAGCAGCGCTCGGGGTACAAGCGGAGCGTGTTTGCCTGAAATGGGGATGCTGCTTGTGGAAGATTCACAGAATTCCGGGGCAGGCGAAATCGGCCACGGGAGTTGGGTTGTCGTTATTAACCGTAACAGTTACGGACCTTGGAAGACGCGACATGACAAACAGGTTGATGAGCTGAAGATAGCGACGGCTCTGAGGTGGCATGACGATGTTTTTACTGGGGTAAGAGCTTTAAAATGAGGTTGGCAACACCTTGCAACGGTGAGATGCCCGTGTAGCTCCTCGGTTTTGGGACAGCATACGTGGACAACTGCTGACTTGGGTTTCGCAGTGAAACCTGGTGAAAGGGAGGAATTAGTGGGTGAGAATCGGTGTCCGGGGCCACGTTACCCTGCCCAGACAGAATTGCCGGTAGCGTACGGCTGCGGAGTCACGGTTAACACGGTGAGGTGACGGTGAACAATGGCCCAGTTGAAGAGATGATATGGAGATCCATTCCTTGCAACAACGCGTGTTCTTACGGGGTCTTCAGCAGAACTTGGGCATGCGTTTGGTTAGTGCTTTGTCAGAACGGTGAAAGGCTCAGAAGAACCCCGCTCAGCCTCCGGGGAGGGTGGAGATGGAAGGAAGCGCCTCCAGGCTTCTTCCTGGTGTCCATCGTTGGCAAAGGGCTGGAGCAGCGCTGGGGGAGGAACGGGAGAGAAAAAGCGTTGCTGCCATCGGCAAGCAGAAAATGCAAATCACAGTCCGGTCCTTGGGATTCGGGAAAAAATAAAGGGTAAATGGGGGCAAGAAAACCACCAAACCCAAGCCCGCTCCCCACCCCACAGACCGGGAAGGTTTCTGCAGGTACATCCTACGTTCACCTTCGCTCCATTGAATGAAGTGACTGCACGCAAACGCCAGAACATCCAACGGGTCTCATTTTTAGATCAAGAGCAGCCTCCCTGGTAGTTAATGGAGTTACACTGGTGCTGATCCAGTGAAGCAGAACGCAAATCGAATCCCCTGAACAGAAACGGATGGTTCTCTTGTCTAATTGTCCCAGCGGTGATGTTCCTCCCTGGTGCGGCTGGCCCGGGAGCCCCCGCTCTGAAACCTGATGCGCTGGATGGGCTCCAGAGAGCCGAGAACACCCCTCGGGCTCGGCGCTGCCCGGCTTTCGAGGAGCCTCTCTCCTTTTGAGAGAACAATATTAACGTGGCTTCTGGCCAGAGACCGTCCCAGCGCCTGAAGAAGAGGGGAAGTGGTCACACGCGAGCATGGAGGTGGGTGGCAGAAGGGATTGGCGGCTCGCTTGGCCACCGTGCCCTGCTTTTGGAGGAGTGTGGTTAGGATTGGACTGGGGGTGACTGGAGGAGGGTATGGGGAGAGGACCGCTGTGCGGCTCCCACGCCCTTCGTCTGCCCCGACCGAGCTGCCCTGTCAGCGCTGCTGGACCGGGACAGCGAGGGGCCGGCGGGATGTGATCTCGGGAGGGATGAAGCGCTGCCTTCCTCTTGTGGCACCGGCGAGGGAATCGCTCGCGACGCGTGGAACGGAAATCTGTAAGCGATGTGCAAATGCACCAGCGTGAACTTCAGGCTGATGTAACACCTGCAAGCAGTGGGATGAAGTAGGTGCCTGTGTGATGGAAAAGGAATAAGGAGCGCGGATTAGAAAGCTGTTTCTGAAAGAGCGGACTGACACCACGCAGCGCTCAGAGGCGTGCCAATACAACTGGGCACTTAAACGTTTCCAGACGTTCTTAAAAAAAGGGGGGGAAGCATAAATAACGCAGGGAAAAATGCTGTATTGAAACCTAAAAATAGGGTGGTCAGGATTTAAACCAGGTTCATCTCGCTGGGAACAGTTCATCGTCTCTCCCTAGCAGAGCCCGGCTTCGGTTTTCCGCTCAGCCAGGCTCCCAGCAGCAGCGATGCAGCTACTGTCCCGCTGCCAGCCGGCGCCAGCAGCGTGCAATGCCCAGCCTGCCCCAGAGAGGGGCGAGAGCTCCGGCAGGGCGCTCCCGGGCTGAGATTTCTAAGGAATCATCCCAAATTGGAAATGGCTCCCAGTGCCGAGGCACAAACCGCCTCTCCCCGCCAGCACCGGCGTCCCCGGCGCGCAGCCGGTGGGTGCCAGTGCCGCTGTGCTGTCCCAGGGCTCGGCTTTTGGCTTTGCCTCCCTCCCGGCCAGGCGAGGTGCGTTGCCTTTGTTGAGGATGAAGGGTAGTGTGAGCCTGGAATTCGCAGTCGAAGCTGCTTGTAACTTATCCGAGAGCTGAAATCCAGAAAAATCGCCGGGGTTTTGTTTGTTTAACATTAACAATTCTAGGAGGGGGTAGAAGTGCGTTTCTTGGAGCTAAAACCAGATGTGAGACATCTTGACCACAAAGCCTTCTGGTTCTCTTCTGGTTGTTTCCCCCCCGGTGAGATAAAAGCAGCTGCAGAGAAGGTTTAGGTTGCGGCCGCTCTCGGATGTCGCCCTGGCTGCGAGGGTGCTGGCAGACGCTGCTCCCCCAGACCACAGATGATCTTTGGCGTTTCACCGATACGGGGGCCGCCGTTCCCCTCCCCGTGTAGTTAAGAAGGAGGCTGTCACCAAGCCGAGGGCTGAGCCTCGGCTTTCCAGCTGGGCTGAAACTTGCCTTGGTTTGATTTCCTCCTTCGCACCACCGTACCCACCACCGCAGAGGTGCTGGCCGGAGCCGCAGCGCCGAGTCCAGCTCCGTCTGTCGGGAAAGCACCGTCCCTGCGAAGGAGGGAGAACCGGAGTCTCCACTCCACGCCCGGAGAGCCCAGTCCGAGGGGAATCCCGTAGGATCTGCCTTCCCCTCAGGCCGCCTCCTATAAATCCTTCACGCTGCAAACAGAAATTTGCAGATCTAGGCCAAGCTTTCCCTGCTCCGGTTTCACCACCCGTGCTGCCGCAGACCGGTTACACCAGCGCAGCTCTTCGGAGTAAACCCCGGCTTTTCTGCTCTGCGTTCGCGTCTGTGTAGCCCGGTGGGGTCCCCCTCTCTACCTGGACCATTACCCTGGGAGTAATTGAAATAATTAACAAGTGTAATTAAGTGTTGGAGGGTAAAGGAGAGGTTCAGCACATTATATCATCAACAGTCAAATAAATTACCCTTTTTGTCTCGCAAAGAATTGACAGGCAGGGGGAAGAAAGGAGGAGGGAGACGTACGGGCCCGTGCGGTGGCACGGAGAAAGTGCGTAGGGGTTGATGGCTCTTGTGTTGGAAGACAAAGCAAACAAAGAGCCACCAAATGAAATTCCCAAGCGGCAGATGCAAAACGAACATATTCCACGCACCACGTAATTAAGCCGCGGAACTCGTCGCCCAAATGGATTCCAAAAATTGTAATGGTTTTAGTACGCGGTCAGACAGCTTCTTGGGAGACGACGCAGGGGGGCTGCGGATCACAGGGACCCGTCTGCGGTGCAGGGTGAGCCGAAGTCGCCAGCGGCGGGCGGCCGGGAGAGGAGCTGGGGCCGTCCCCTGGCGCTGCCCTTCCCCGTCACCTCCGGCCGGAGCTGGCAGCAAGGGGACACGGGCTCGTACGCGCCTTTGGTCCGAGTCCCGCGGGCCGCGCTGCTGGCACCTCCCGCGGAGAGAAACCTGCTCGCAGTCAAACTCCGCACCGTGCCTCTGGCCGCTGGCGGGACAGCCGCACAGCGGTGGCTTCAGCGAGGACGGAACCGAGGCACCGGTGGGCTGCTGGTGTGTCCCTGCCCAGCCCTGCGCTGCTGGACCCCGGTTCTCAGCTGCTGCGAACGCCCCCCCCCGTGCAAGCACGTGCCCGGGAATCGTTCTCCATTGGAGCGGGATCGCGGGCTCCTTCCCGACCTGCCTCGCGCGGGGGTGGGTGCACGGGGGGAAAAGGGTTTTCACCGTGTGCTTCTGCTCTTTGCAGAAGTCCTTCCCTTCGCGCCTCCCCCCGGGGCAGCAGCTTTGCTTGGTGCTGCCGCTGGCGGGTGTTGCACAGGGTGACGCCGAGGCGGGGGCCACCGCTGGGTTGGCGGGAGGTGCTCCGGGCACCCAGCTCTCGTCATTGTTCCGTTTGGGCTCACGAAATATTTCCTGACCCCCTTTTTGGCCCATCTTGGCTATAAATCTTTCCAGCTCCATTTAGGTCTCTAGCCTCTAGGTGGTGGTCATGTCTGAATATTGTGGTGTAACTGCGCGGCAGACACAGCCGGTGATCAGGGAGGACCCTGGAGCTTGAGGTTACGCAGCTGGCTGGGGGGGTGACGGCACCGCGCACGGGAGCATGTACCGCAGCTCCCGGCGTTTGCTGCCGGGACACGGGTGTGCTTGGCACCCTGTCACCAGGGAGGCAGCTCTGGAGGGGTCGGTGACGTGGTGGGAGCATCCGTGTCCCGGCTCCCACAGCAGAAACACCCACGCACGGGCTGCACAAGCACGGGGAGACCACCGGGCCAGCCGTGGCGTGATGGATCCGCGACTCTCCCCCGTCACCCAGAAGCGTGACATCTTTGCGAGAGCCCGAACCCTTGGGGGCGAGGGGCGCTCCTCCCGTCCCTGCCCCGCAGCCTCTGCAGCGGGGAAACCTGGCGCCTGCGTGTCCCCATCCCCCGGTGCCCCCCGAGCTTTGGGCAGCCAGCCTGCTTTCCCTCGGGATGCAGCGGAACCTGCGGGTGCTGGCTAAGGGGTACCTGGCAGGATGCCCCCGCTCCCCTGCCGCGCCAGTGATGGGGACGGCGGCTTGTGCCAGTCCTGCCGTGGGTAAGAACCGAGCAAACACTCTTGTCTCATTTTGCACGTCCTGCTTGGTGAAATGTGTGAGCTTGGAGGGAAAGAAACAGCAGTTCGTAGAAATCCAAGTGGGTACGGAGATGAGGTTGACAGAAGGTTCTCCAGCAGGGTTAACAAGGTGAGGGTTTCCTTCTCTTTGTGTAAATCTGATGTGCTGGATAAGAGGCGACGGTACTGGTAACGAGAACCGTGGAGAGGCAGGCCAGCGAGGCGGCAGGGTCATCCACGGCGCTGTGGAAGGTACAGCACAGCAGAGCCCTCCTGGTACCCGCTCTTCGTCCAGAGGTTTTCCACCTGTCGCGGGTGGAAAGCAGCTCCTGTAACTTGCTGTAAGTTCAAATCCAGGCGGCATCACGCAGGATCATCCTAGATCTACCGGTTCTGCTTCGAGCGTGCCAGTTTGGCTCAGCTGCCTTTTCTGACTGAAATCCAGCACCTCTCCTACGGCCCAGGTCTCATCGACAGAGCTGTTCTCTTTTAACTTCTTCCTTGGGCTTCTCAGCCCACGGGCAGCCGGAACCGACAGCGTCGAGGCAGAAAACTGGGTCCTGCCCTGGCTGCTTAAACTGCGGCAGGACCATACGGCACCTCACGGCAGAGCCCCCTCACTGGAGCCAGCACCCGCAGCACTCACTGGGTTGATGTTATTTAGCACGTGTCATACTTATCTTGTAGGATTTGCATTTAAAAACCCACTTCCTTAACACAGCAGAGTGGCCAGGCAGGAGCTAAGCGAGAAAAACAGCAGAAAAAGGCTGTTGTAGAAAAGTCTCCGGCACGTCCGTCCCCGTTGCCTTGTGTGTCGTGGGAAATTCATCCGCCTGGCATGAAAACGGGGTCGGGATCATTCAAGGAAGAGGATACAGCTCATCTTTCGTTAGAGATTTATTTAAAGATCCCTAACTTGGCCTTGAACGGAGGTGCCAACGTGCCGAGCCGTCCTTTGCTCTTGGGGGTCAACTTTGTCCCTTCTGGCGACGGAGCCTCTGTTTTCCCGTCCACGGTGAGCCCACCGTCGGACCCACACCAGCACGTGGGCGCTGGAGACGCGCGGCCTGGCAGCCGAGCATTCGAAGCTGTAACTCACGGGTTTTCTTGCCCCTGGAAGAGCCTGATGTTACATAAACCGGGCTGGAACCCGAGAAGAAGGTCCTGCACGAACAGCCTAACGCAACCCAGAGCAGCGAGCACTGGGAGTGCTGTCAGCTACGAGCCACCGAAACAAAACACCCCGCTTCCTTTCGTAACTCCTCTCTCGCGGCGCGGCGCCGCGAGCCCGGCGGTGAGTTCGGAGCAGATGGTGTCCTGCTGCGGCCCGTACGAACAGGGCGTGGAAACGTCACGCGGAAATGACTGGGTTAAAGGTGGTGGGGGACACGTGCCGACGACTGGAAGACGTCTTGCTCGGTGTCTGCAGAAGTTTGTTAGAGCAAGTCCAGAGGAGGCCCCGGAGATGCTGCGAGGGCTGGAGCCCCTCTGCTCTGGAGACAGGCTGAGGGAGCTGGGCTTGTCCAGCGTGGAGCAGAGAAAGCTGCGGGGAGCCCTTATTGCAGCCTTTCAATACTTATAGGGGTCTTATAAAAAGGGTAGAGAGGGGCTCTTTACTCGGGTAGATAATGATAGGACCAGGGGCAATGGGTTTAAATTAAAAGAGGGAAGATTAGACATTAGGCAGAAACCCTTCCCTGGGAGGGTGCTGAGGCCCTGGCACAGGGTGCCCCGAGAAGCTGTGGCTGCCCCTGGCTCCCTGGCAGTGTCCAAGGCCAGGCTGGATGGGGCTTTGGGCACCCTGGGCTGGTGGGGGGGGTACCTGCCCATGGCAGGAGGTGGCACTGGGTGGGCTGGGAGGTCCCTTCCAACCTAAACCAGCCTGGGGTTCTATGACTCTGTGAAGGGCCCCGGTTTGTGCAGAGATCGGAGGTGGCTGCTTGCGTGCGGTGGTCAGCTCCTGGGGACGTCGGTGACGGCCACGGCGCCAATCGGTAAATTTGGAGGGCTCTATGGAGACATCTCACCAGCACATTTTCTAAACGCCCAATATGTTTTGTGGAGCAGATGATAGCTGCTCCATACAGCTTATACAAGCCATGGGGCAGGCTATGGACATCTTAAAAACGATCCGAATGCGTGTTTGGACAGCCAGCAGCGCGAGTTGGCTTCCAGCCGTCGCAGGACACCAGATGAGGACTATGTGTAGAAGCTCCCCGACGAGTCCACGTGCTGGTTAGAGCGAGTGGTTGCAATCTACGGGGGCCAAACACCGCGTCTGCAGCGGGGATTGTGCCAGGGATGGAGCTGTGCCTTCAGCCTGGGGAGCCTCAGGTGACGTCACAACCCCCCGGTGTCACCTGCATTGGCAGTGCTTCGCCTTTAATCCACAGAAAGCTCCACTCGTAACTTAAAATTACTTTACAAACACGACTCAGTGCTGTCGCCCCTGGTTTTGACCCAGGAGAAGCGCCCGCGCGCTGCACGAGCCGGGAGCCGCCTCCCTGCAGGAGGGGTGCGCCTGTCCCGGGGGTCTGCAGGGACCCTGCTGCGCCCACGCCTTGGCCCGGGGGGCGGCTGACGTGGGCACTTGCTGGCCATTTCCCATCCATCGTGGTTACGCAGATTTTTATTTTTATTTTTTTAAAAAAAATGCCTTTTCAATTTCCCCTCCCACATTGCAGAGCATCACGGTTCCGCGTTCCCTGCTCGGCCTCGGCTCATCCCACCAGGAGCATCAGCGCTGCGGGAACAGCAAACCGCCCCCAGCCAGGCCAGCTCCCAGCCCTGGTTCTCACTGCCAGCCCCACACCACCCCAGCCGGCACCCATCCCCTCCCCAGTGGGACCCGGGACGGGACGGGACCCCAGTGCCAGCTCCAAACTCTCCCGACCTCGGCATCCCGGGATGTGCTTGGGAAAGCAGCAACGCGCCCAGCAGCGCAGCAGCAACGGCAAGTTATTTACAATATTCTATGTATAGTGTTTTTATATATACATATGTATATATATATATATAACTGAGGGGGCATATATATAGCTGCGTCAGTGTCTGCCCGGCGCGGGCGCTGCTCTCCCTCGGCAAGGCCGGTGGTTGGGTTTGGTTAGCGCCCGGTTCCAGCCCTGGACTCGCCGGAGCTGCACGACAAAACCACTGGCTCGAGCTCGTTTTGGCGATGGCTCGTCCCGGGAACCTCAGGAGTTTCATCCAAAGCTCGGGGGATTTTCGGGGCTAGGTTTTTATTCATGACAGCGTTGGCTGACAAAGCCCATTACATCATCCGTTTGGAAGAGAAATTCCCTGCAGCTGCTTGTGTGGCGCGGGGGGGGGGCCATGTTTAAAAAAATATAAGGCAGATTTTTGCTTCTTTCTTTCTTTCAGGGCAATTTTCCTCCCAACTGCTGGAGAACTGTATGCTAAAGGCTTAAAAGTGGGGAAGGAAAAGGGCAGCGCGCAGCGCTTTAACCATTCTTTTCTTTTCTTTTTTTAATTTCCCTCCCAAAGACCTTTGGGGGACGGGGGGACAGCCCCGTCACCCCGCGCGCCCAGCGCGCCCAGCCGGGCGTGAAAAGCAAAGCCAGTGCCATGGCCATGGCAGATGGCACGAAGCGGGAAGGAGGGCTCCGTCCCCGACCCCTGGACGCACCGCGCTCCTAATTAGCTCTGGAGCAGAGAGTAATTAAAGCCGGAGGTAAGGTGAGCGATGACTTTCCCTCGGTGGGCGCTCGCGGGGACGGGGCGCGGGAGCGGGGCTGCCCCACGTGCTGGCCCCACATCGCTGCCGGGGAACCTTTCTCCTCCGGGCTCAGCGCCCCTGCCCTGCGCGGCCGCAGTGAACGGCGCCAGCCAGAGCCTGTCGCTCCGCGAGTGGCCGTGGGCTGCCAAAAAAAAAAATAAAGAGAAATAAAATGTGACGGAAATACCCACGGAAAGGCGAGGGGCAGCGCCTGGGCTCTGCGCCGAGGACGTTACAACGTGACACCCGCAATGATTTAGCATTGCCACGGCACCCGACCGCTCAGCGCGCCGGGTTGAGCTCGCCGGATGTCGGAGCCGGACCTTTCCTCTCCTTCTCATCAGCTGTTTGGAGTGTGCTGTTGTGCTGGACAATCTCATTCCACGTTTAATCCACTTCCCTTGGTTTGCTGCGAAAGAAGAGGTCGGAAGGAAATTATTTTTGTGGCTGTCGAAAGGGGTGCGAAGCTCTCGCGAAGCGAGATTTACGGGGTAAAATGCAGGCAGAGCGCTGTGACAAAAATATTTAAGCTCTTCATTCACTGTAATCAACTGAGCACTGGGGGGAAATCCATCCCTTGAGAGCTGTGTGACGCTGGATGCCACCACTGCTCTTAGACCTCACCTCGGAAAACGCAGTCAGTGGGCGCAGGACCCCCCACCCCCAGCGGTGGCTCCAGCCCAAGGGCCGGGGGTCCCCTGCCACAGTTGGGCCGCCCCGGCCTCGGTGCCGGGCCCGGAGCCGGCGAGCGGCAGCACCGTCGCCCGTGTCCCCCTCCGGCGCGCAGCGAGGTGGGGTCTGGGCTCGGCTCTGCTCACCCTTCGTGGGTCCCTCCCCGGGACCTGCAGCATCCCCGCGTCCCAGGCGGTGGGGCGTCGTGGGATGGGCCCCCGCGTCCCTGGGGTTGGGCAGAGCCGCTGACCCCCATCGCGGTGACCCCAGAGCGGGGTGGACAAGCGACGTGGTCCCTCACCCAGCCCCTGCCAGGCCCAGCAAAGTCTCTTCTCCAGCATCATCCTCGGGAACAACCTTCTCCTGCAGCAGCGCCGGCGGAGCCCGCGGCAGCTCCGCAGCCCCTGGGCTGTGCCAGCCCTGGGTGAGGCAGGGGGCTCCGGGCGGCGGGTCGGGGGGCACCCGGGGCGGTGGTGGCGGGTCGGGGGAGGCGATGCCCGTCCTGGGTGCAGCGGCAGCCAGCCGGGGACCGGGCCCTAGCGCTGGAGAGGAGCTGGCCACGGGCTCCCTCGCCCGCCCGTTCGGTGCCACCTGCCGCACGCGGGGAGGGTCTTGCTTAAGGATTTCTGGCTCCGTTTGTGAAGGCACCGTGTTTGTAGTCCCTCGCTGCCAGCGGAAACTCTGACAACGGAGCGCGCCCAAAGCTCAGGAGCCAAATAAAAATGGGAATGTGACTTTTTAACCTTTTTTTTTTTGTCTTCCAAAGTACAGCAGAAAATCCAGGAGCGGAGGGAGCTCAGGGCTTGGCCGCGAGCGCCCAGGCTGGGGCATTGCCCCGCGGCCAGACACTGCCCCGAGCCCTGACTTCAGGCACGCCAGCCGGGAGAAGTCCCAAGAAATCAAATCAGCTCGTTTTGAAACATTTCTTTCCCAAAGCACCCAGAGCTCAGCCGGGGTGTCCCGGCGCAGCCGGCGGGTTGATGGCACCGACCCTCCGGCTGCTGCGGGGTTTGCTGACGGGCACGCGGGTAGGCGTGCGTGGGGGGCACCCCCGGTGCTGTGGTGGCTGCCTGGGCAGCACAGACATGCCGCGGCACCCCCTCCGTCCCTGCCGCCCTCCCACCAGCCGTGGGGCTGAACCAAACCTATGGGAACGAAAGGAAGGACTTATCCGAGAGACCCAAACGCCAGCTGGGAAAAAGCCCGACGCTCCGATTTCCCCCCTCCACCCCCGGGTTTGTCCTGGATCCCCCAGCACCGTGGGCCAGCCCTGGGCGATGCTCCCTGCTGCCCGTGGCTCACCCCAGCCACCCAAGAGGCAGGAGCAGGGCTGCTCCAGCAAGCGGGCGGGTGGCTGGAAGCCCCCCGGACGCTCAGGGCGGTGGGACACATCCTGCACCCGCCCCGCCGCGCTGGCGCGGGGTCTGCAGAAGGAGCCGGATTTACCTGGGCAGGGGGACAGGGAAGCGAGGAAGAGGAGGGACAGCTCCAGGGGTGCCCTTGTTCTCCCCTGGAAGGTGCCGAGTGAAGCAGCAGAGCATTGAGGAAGCGCTTTATTACTGAAAACGTCTTCATTTTTGCGGCAGCTCATCACTGCAAGATCTACAAGTCCGGGCGCTTACGCAGCCGCAGCCGCGGGCGATCCCCGCCGGGGCGGGCTGGGGTTCCCCCGGCCCTTCTGAGCAGCCTGAACTTTGCCGAAGAAATGGGGAAAATCGCGGCTCTGCGGAGCCTTCGGCGCTTATTGATGCGCCTGCAGCCAGCTGCTCTGCATCCAGCGCGCAGCAGCGCTGGCGTTTGTGTAACGCCGGCTGCCTTTCTGCTCGGCTTAAAATAGCTCTGGCTCCGGATCTCCTGGCAGCCGCTGGAGCACCAGGTACATCTCTCCATCTGAAGCATTATGAAAGTCCCTGGGGATAAGCACGATTTCCAGAACAACACCTACCTCTCGCAGCGTATCATCCGGATGATCTCAAAATCAGCTGTCACCAGATCTCTCCTTCCCAACCAAACCACCGCGCAATTTTCGGTTCTTTTTTCTGTGCTGGAGCCGCCCCGGCTTGCTGCAGGGCAGCAACAGGGTGCTGTGCTTTCCCGTGGCCTTGTGTTTCACCCCATAAACGCTCCTGCCTGCTGCCAGGGTTTGAGCCACCACGGCGCTGCCGGCGCTGCTCCGGCTCGGCACGGCGCGCAGCCTGGCCCGCACCATGGCGCGTTCCCCGTCAACGTTTCCCTGACATAAAGACGGTCAAAATTAGTCGCTCCAGTTTAAAAAGCGACCAGGGTTATGAGACAACTCGGGAACATTCCACCGGCAGCGCGGCGGCTGAATCACCGCGCGCCCAGCCGCGCTGGGACGCTCACGGGGAGGCGAAGAGCCTGTGAGAGTTTGGTGTCCCCAGGTAAGCCCTGGATCTCCACACTTTGGTCCTGTTTAATGTGGACACGACGGCAAAACAAAGTTGGCTGGAGGGAACAACGAGGGGAAGAGCGTTTGGGACCGTCTGAAAGCGGTGAACGCTACGTCTACGGAAGATATTTAGCAAGAATTATTCGCCCTCTCATCAGCTCCACCCTCAGATATTAATTCTCTGGATCTCGCAGAAGTACGGTCACCGTTTAGTTACCGGCAGCTTTGGGGTTTCCCCGCTCCACAGCAGACACGTTAACTGCTCTCTTTACCGCTGTTTGCGATGTTTTTCAAGAAAAGAGAATAAAGACAGAGCCGACGGGCAGGGCACGGAGGGCCGGGGCTGAGCGCGGTACGGCAGATGGGGGGGAGCCGGCGGCAGCGCCTCGCTGTCCCCGACGCAGCCTGCATCTGCTCCTAACGATGGCTTTAACAGCCCGCCTGGCTGCAGCTGCCTGAGGAGGGAACCTCCCCACGTTATGTCAGATGAGTGGGCGCTTTCTTTTCCTGAAAATGAGACACCCCCACCTCCGAAATAAAGGAGGGGGGCAGGCAGGCTGCTTGGCACCACCGCACCGAGCCTATTTACTGTACAAAGGGGGTTTAACCCCAAATTTCAAGCGCAATTTCAGGCTAACACTAAACACCGAAAGGGTGCTCGCACCCCACTGTTAAGAAAAGGGTAGAAAACGCGCGGGAAGCCCAAGGCGCTGATTCCTTCTCCCTCCTCTCGTTGAAGAAACTGCCCTGTAATGGGCGTGTGTGCGAGGTTGGGGGGGGTTAAACCCAAAATAAGAAAAGACCCAGCCAAGGACGGCAGTGTGGCAGGACCCAGAGCCGACGAGCACGGGCAGCACCCGCCACAGAAACGTCCATTAGAGGGAAGAACCTTCCGAGGGGGCAGCCGGGGACGCTGCCGGCCGGGCAGGACCCACAGCTTGTCCCCCTGCGGTTGCGTCAGCAAAGCCAGGAGAGCAATTAGCTTAATCATGCTTGTGGGGGTTTAGAGATCACAGGCAGTTCCCCACTAAATTTCTGTCAGTTCTATTGATTTTTTGTTGAACGTGGCGCCTCTGCCACTCACCTTCCCTTTAGGACAGGCAGGACACACGAGCAGGTTTCTTGGCTGGCACCGCGGCCGCGCTTGGCTCGAATCGGCCGGGAGAGCCCCTCTGCCTCTCGGGGAAGCCGCAGAAGAAGGGCAGAGCCGGGGAAAGACAAGCAGCAATGCTCGTGGAGAAAGGAGAGAGATGCTTAGCAGAGACGGCGAGCGGGGGATGTCGGGCTGCGGGGACAGGGCCGCACGCAGCCAGGAGCATCTGTCCCGCTCTCTTCCCCGGGGCAGGAGACCCTCCAGACTGGGTCGCTCACCTCGGAAAGGGGCACGGCTGGTGTCAGCACGGGGTCCCGCCCGCAGCGGGACCGGCCGAGCGGGTTGTCCCACGGCAGCGAACTGGAGCGCGTCGGGCAAGCACTGCGGACGCGCGGGCGGCGTGAAGGACTGCAGAGATACAGGGAAACACGTGCCGGCTGCTTTCCAGCAGAAACGGAGGGGAGGGATCCCACGCCGGGATGGGAAATGTCCTGCTAGGGAAAACAAAACCTCAGCTGGAGCAGAAACTGCAGAAGGCGAGAGGTGCATCGGGAGATGCAGCTGCAGCCCCTCCGACTGGGACCAGTGGGACGAGGCGCATGGGTCACGGGGAGCATCGCTGCCCGGACGGCACCACGGTGGTCACCTGAAGGTGGCAGGGGGCTCCCAGGGGCTCAGAGGGACGGACACAGCACCCGTCTTCCGAAACGAGGAGCGGGGGATTACAGAGCAGGCTGCTTAACTCTGATCTCGGGGAAGGCAGCGGGGAAAAATATTAAACAGCCAACTTGCAGAGATCCCGGAGATTAATAAAACGATAAAAAACCCCATCCAGTACGGATTTGTCAAGAACAAACACCGTCAAAGCAAACCAATTTATTTTCTGACAGGACAGTTGGCCGAGCAGGGAAGGCAGCAGTGGACGTGTCGTGTCTTTTGCACGGATCCTGGCAGCGTCCCACGCAGCGTCCTGGTGAGCAAAGCAAAGAGCGAGCGTATACAGCTGCGTAAACACGTAGGTCACAGCCTATAAACACAGGCTGCGTGTGAGCATAGAGAGGTGGCAGGTCGAGGAGGAGAAAGTCACTGAAATCGGAGCCACGTGCTCCTCCGAGGGGAAAGAAATGCAAGGGGCACGGGCTGGGCCGCCGCGGTGACGGGGTGGTGACGCTGCGGCGGCACCGTGGCAGTGGAGCACAGCGCGCAGGACGCAGCAGGGGAACGTTTGGGCACAGGTTTCCAGCGGATGAAGACATCTGCTCTGGGTACGCAGCCAGCCCAGGCTGGAAGGGACCACCGGAGGGGAGCGTGCCTCCCCGTCGCACTGCGGGGCCAGGAACTCTGCTTTCACAGTGAACTTTGGCACATTGGCTTTGCACAACGCGCTCTACCCAAGATCAGCCTCTTCTGGGCCATCACTACCACGTGTTGAACACGACAGAGCCAGGAGCTACACACGGGAACAAAGCTAGGAACTAGCTGCCAGGACGGGACCTTGGTGCGGTTCTTTTGGGTTCGGATGAGCTACGCCATGTCGTACAACCTCTACACTTGGCATTTTTAAAACAGTTAGGGCCTGCCCTGTCATATAAGTTGGATTTATTACAACATGTGCTGCTCAGCGGCCGCTGGGGAGGGGGGCGGTAGCTTCCATCGCATCCTCAGCACCCCCTGCCTTAGCACATCCCTGGTGGGGCCGCGTCTCTCGCTGGGATGGTCAAGATTTCACCCTCAGAAAAAGCCCCTTCCACCTCAGAGTGAAGACACCATAACGAGGCAACGGCCATGAGTACGGCCTACTTCTTGTGGTGACAAATGTCTGTCCCCCGCTCTCACCTTCCTCCTTAACCGTGGCTCTCGCCGAGCGTGCTCGGATACTCGCAGTTTGGGTGGCTACAGCCATCACGGCTGTTGACGGGCCCATCTGCCCCCGTCCCCTCTCCGTCCTTACAAAGGTCTGTGCTGGGTACCACACCGGTTCCCCATCGCCACCATCTCTACGTGGAAGCGGAGATATCCGTTCCCCATACGCGAAGAAATGTTCTTTACTCCTTCATTGAAAGGCGACAGAGAAAGTGCTCAGATAAGCGCTTGTGACCATTTATTTTTTAAAAAACCAGAGATTTCCTTCATTCCATCTTAGTGGAAAGTCACCCGCATCGCGAGCGAGGGGATCTTCTCCCCCGACCTGGGAGGAAAAGGAAGGCAGAAAGGCGGGCCCAGGCCGTTAGCGGGTTTGCGCTCAGTCTGGCATCACGTCAGCCCAGAACAACAGGCTGGCCCTGCTAACGGGACCGTGAGGACCTCAGGCCATCAGCTGGCTCCCACAGGAGCCCTCCACGCTTTCTGAGAAGCCCCCACCTCCCCGCAGCAATACTTGCTCCTTCGGGGCGCCCCGGTCTCGCGCCCAGCCCCGCGGCGGAGCCAAGCCGAGGCGGGACCGCGCTCTCCCGTAACGGAAAGCCGAGGGGCCGTTGGGGCACCGGGGGGTTATAAACTGACGCAGGGTGCGTCCCCGGTGGCATCACCCGGGGAGCTCCTCGTGGTGCTGGGCCTTGGGTTGTGTGCAGTTTCCTTTCGTTGCTGATCAAAACTGGTTTTTTTGGTTTTTTTTTTTGGTCATTATTATTATTAGCTGCATCAGCGTCTGGTAATAGATCCACAGTTCAGGAAGCTAAAACAAAGGATTACAAAAATATTAAAAAATATAGGATCTGTCTCCTCCAGTTCCCTGACCACGTAAGGTTGCTTTCCGAAGCCCGTTTTATTCTGAGGTGAGTTATTTTGTTGCCATAGTAATATTATTCAGGTTTTGAACCGCTGCGGATTTGTTTTTCTCCCAGGCCAGGCTTGTCACGACCAGCCAGCACCCCGGGCCCCTTCCCTGAGCGCGGTGCCCACGGTGGCCCAGAATCCCCTGAAACCTCAGCTCCGATCCCACGCCGAAGCGTCGCCGCTCTCTGCTGAGCGCGGGGCACCCCGGAGCGTCGGAGAGGGGAGGATGGCCAGGGCAAACCTAAACACTCCTCCGCTCATTCCTTATCCTGTCTCCCCAGCCCTCGCGATAAAACGGTGAGAAGGTCAAAGGTAACCTGGTGGCTTTGCTAATTAGCACTTATTAACCACACTCGTCTGGCTGCGGTGCCGCTGTGCGCGGCCGCCCTCCCCCAGGCTCTGACGCGGGCAAGAACAAACCCACGTTTGCCCCGCAGAGCTCCAAATCTCTGTAAGTCCTGTTGGTCCTACGCAGGTGTCTCCTTTCCTCACCCTGAGCCTAACGAATTTAATTTATTGCTAAGGGAACTGTACTAAAAGAAAGAGTTTAGATGTGAGGGTCTGTAATGACGCTAAGAAAGACGCAAAGGGAGTCCCTGGTAAGGAAGTATCACCGTGCTCGTTTGGGCGCAACGGGTTCTGTAAACGTGTCGGGAATTAATATGTAATTATATTTATATATTAAATATTTAAACAAATTGTGTCATTAAGATCTTACCATATTTAAATCGGAAACGCTTTTTCCCCCCTACAGTTCGCTGAATTAAAGCAGGCACAGCATGCCACGTATTAGCCAAAAACCTATTGCATGGGTGCCAGACCGCGGCGACGACGGGGACCCTGGGTGCCTGCTCCACCGCGCGCTCAAAGGCAGCTCCAGCAAAGCAATTTTAAAGGTTCTTTTCTTTTTCTTTTCTTTTAATTTTTTGAATAAACCATTTCTGGATCAACAAATGAAGGCTACGTGCACGTAAAAGACCTGAGACCCACGTAAGCCTTCCAGAGACTGATGCATCTGGATAAATCCAGCAGAGATTAAAGCAAAGCTTTCGCTGCACGAACTCTCCCTGAAACGAGCAGGACGCTGGTGACGCCGCTGTCCCCGGGAAAAGGACGGAGCCGGGAACAGCGGGCAGCAAATAACGAGCGCCCAGGTCAGGCAAAACGATCTGGTGGCAGCAGCGTGGAGGGGACGGTCCTGCGTTACGCTGCGTTTCTCTTTCGCCGGGGGAATTACCGGAGCAGAGCCGTGCTGGCAGCGGCCGAGCCGCAGCACTTCCTGCGGTTCACGAGATCACCCGCGGCTCTCCAGCTCCCCGGCAGAAAGCCCTCGGAAACGCAACGCTGAGCCCAAACACAATAGCAGTCTAGAATAAAGCAACTGTCGTAACAATGAGTTTCTTCGCCTTTCTAGGGTTCAGCGCAGCCCATTGTGCTGTTTTCACGCCCTTTTTTGCCTCTGGATTGCTAATGCCTTTGGCTGGGGGAAGGGTGGAAGGGGCAACCAATTTAATTCCCTAATCCCCCTAAGCCTTGCTTAACGCAGGCGCTCCGGTTTGCGTCCGCGAATTTTATAGCGGCGTTTTGGGTGGCCGCAGCATTGCACCGGGAAACGTCCCGTCATTTAGTGCGCAGCTATTCGAGGGGAACGGCTCCCCGCGCCGGGCTGCCCGCTCACGAAATCCGTATCGTCAAACTCTGTCGCCCCGGCTGCGGCGGGACCCCAGGGCTGCCGGTCCGACTCCTGGGCAAGGCAGCTCCCAGTCCGGGTGCAAACCGCCAAAAGTGACGTCAAACCACGAGCAGGAGACCTGCGGAGCTGGCGAGAAACCTCATTTCTGGGGGGGCGCCGCAGGGAACAAAGGGCAGCGCCCAGCTCGGGGACGTCTGCGTGGCCCTGGGGTGGTGCCGAGGCGGCGGGACGGGCTCTCCGGCCTCCCCCCAGACCCCAGCGCGGCTCGCGCCGCCTCCCAGGGCAGACGGGATGGAAGCGCTGCAGGAGGAAAGTTCCAGCGGGAGTTTTTGTCCTGTTGCTTTCTTCTCCCAACCAGGAGGGAGGGCTGCAGCGCAGGTTGGTTTTCACACGTTCGTAAGACAGACAAGAGGAGACTTAAAAACTATCAAAGCATCTCACAAGCCTCCGCTCTGCTCAAACTCCCCCGCTGGAGCTCAGCTCCCAGCATCTCTCTGATGTTTGAATGTCTCCTTCTCTGGAGACATTCCAAACCCGACGGGACACGTTCCTGCGTGATGTGCTCTAGGTGGCAGGGGGGCTGGACTAGATGATCTTTCGAGGTCCCTTCCAACCCTTGTGATTCTGTGTGATTCTGTGTTTGCTCAAGTACATCCAGCCAGCAGTGAATAAAACCCTGTGCCAAGAGGTTAGCGCTACTCTCCATCGGGTTTGTGGACGCCCCACTTTAGGGTGCGCTGTACCTCGCAAGGAAACGTTCCTCGGCTGTCCCAGAAACAGCTCGGGAAGAGTGGCAGCAAAGACAAAAAGCACCAGCACGAGGGTGTGGGGGGGCTGGTAGAGTCAGTAGGCGGCAGCAACAAGGTCAGGATGGGAAGAAGGGTTTGGAAGAAAGGTCGAGGTCTGAAGGATGTTACCTGTAGCAAACTAAGTCACCCGAACGTGAGGAAGGAGCAAAGTAAGGAAAAGATGAAGAGCCTGAGATCTTCTAGGCTGCCACAGAAAGAGAAGGGTGTCCAGGGAGACACGGGAAAACGCATGGGGAGAAGGGGAAGGAAAATGGCAGGACCCAGCGAACTGCCCCGGAGCGTGCCGAAGGAACAGGAGGCGCTTTTGCTCCCCCCTGCAGGCTGTGCAGCTGCCCTCCATGCCCACCCACTGCAACCCAGCAGCAAGAACGAAACACCTCGGGACAACCAAGGCCCAAGACGGAATTCTGTCTTTGGGGCCACCGTCTGCCTTCTTATTGGTGGAAAAGAAAGGAAAGGGAAGAGCCAAAAGGGCAAGTACCTGCAGGTGTTGAACAACACTTCACCAGAGATTAAATTAAATTAGTCCTTCCGTCAGGAGAAGCTTGAAGGGACCTTCCACATGGAGATAGCAGAGAAAACATATGTTCCAGAGGGCTATATCTCACGCCCTAATAAGTTAAGGCCAAAAAAATCTTTGAAAAAGAGGAGATTCTGAAAATTAGTCCCCCGATGGTATCAGAGGAAAGACTTTTCCCAGCGATAGGAAGCTGGAAGGCTACAGGAGAATGTCTCTGACCACTAAATGGTGACAGTGTGAGAACTAAATGAATTATGTGGGTCACTCTTCACTACAGAGGAATTTATGGAAGTTTCCACATTAAAGCCTGTTTTTATGAGGGATAAGATGGAGCAGTCATCTCAAACTGAAGTTGAGTAGAAGACGCTCGAAACTGAATAAACAGCAATAACGGCAACAAAATTCCTGTGTGGGACTGAATTTTGAGAGTTCCAGAAAAGTGCTCAAATCTGAAATGATCTGCCCCCTTGGCTCCGCTTGGTCTAAATCAGGCCCGAGATTTAAGGCCTGAAACACCAAATGAAACTGAACTTCGACGAAGGCAAAACCACGCAAATCACTGCAAAGACATCGGGACAGGCTCTGACCTACCATCGCTGCGCCGACATTTTCCTGGAGCTATGCACAGTGCTCGGAGGCAGCCGGAAGGCAAACGGACCGTAAGGAATTACTAGGGAGAACACAGAGAACAAATAAAAAGAGGAGGTGTTACAGCACTGCGTGAGCCCGTGGCATACCCACGTGTTGGAGCCCTCTCTTTGCAGGATGGATACTCAGAAAAAGGGGAGAAAGACAAGGGGAGGGAGCAGTGGTCTGCAAAAATCACCTTCTGGGGTCAGACAGAGTAAGGGCTTTCTTATTTGGAAGTGGTGCCTGAAAGAGAATACGGCAGGGAGACGCACAGAGCACAGTGAAGAGGGATGCTCCTGGATTTGGGGTTGGTTTCAGCATCCTGGTGTTAGGGCGTGACTCACAGAGCCTGCCTCGTCTTCCTCGTCATCAAACAGAAGGATTAGCTTCATTAGTGACTTAGAAAGTTCGGTATAAACTCACACTCCTGCGGGCAAACTCATGCAAGACAGTTTTCTAAGCCATCATCTCATCCAGTAATTCATATTTAATTTCTGGGTTTCCTAAGACTGTATTTAAAAAGTATCAATGAGCTGATTTACAATGTCCACGTTAGGGATATCAATAAATATTAAAAACATCTCAATCTGTTTTTAAACTTCGTTTTATTTCAGTAAAAGCAGCACTTCTAAAAACTCCTGCCAACCGTATGCACCTCCACACAAAAATAGGTGTATTTGCAAAACTGAAAAACAGAGTTAAAACATATAAAAACCCTCACAACTTAACCGAGAAAAGGTAAGGGATACGCGGGAACATAATTCTATTTAAATTATATACTTAGCTGAGGGGGTGTTCCAGTAAATTTTGCATGTCCAGCTACGAGGGACAGAGGCGAGGAACCCCTAGGCTCAGTCACACACCGTGTGCCCAGGCTGCACAGCTCCCGGGCGCCTCCAGAAGTCAAAAATGCAGGATTTGGCCCTAAAAAAAAACAACAAACCATCCCAAACAACAAAGGATTATTTCAAAAAATGTAGCAAGATTTGAAGTTCAGGAACTACCAGGTGGTATTTCTGGGGCGAGAGCCCCTTTGTGCACCGTGACCCCCCGCACCGGGCAGCCGCCGCGGCCGCCTGCACCAGAAGGGCTGTGGGAGGCAGCTGGGGAAGCTGGGGATGGGGGGGCTGCATCCCAACCAGGGTGTTCCTCGGCACCCAGGGCCAGAAGCAGGCCCCCAGACTGGGATGCAGCCAGCTGTAATTGCAATACCAACATTAACAAAAACTACCTGGTCGCTTACCACCAATATTAATTTTCCCGCTTATGAAACTCGCGGGGTTCCAGGCAGATGCGGTGCTGCTGCGGGGGATTTTCCTGGAATGCTGACATTATTTACCCGGTCCTTCTGCTTACAGAGCTGTGAGCACACGGGTTCGCAGATCACCGTTGCCCATTTTCACTTGCATCTCATCCATATTTGAAATTTTGCGTTTCTCTGTACAACAGAGACACAGATAAACGTTGGCGTGACACTCAGCGAGAGCGACTCGGTCTGAGCACCGGGCAAGCGGGAAGCTCGCACGGCTGCAGCGGGGCCGTACGGACCGTCTGGCCGACCACCAGCGAACGCCAGCTAATGGCTGCCGTAAGAAATATGAGATACGGATCGGCCCGCGGAGCCCGAGGTGACGCAGTCCCAGGCAGGTGGCGCGTCAGGCTCCAGTGGACGGATTTTACGATTCGCAGGAGGAAGAAACACCATGTTTACATCACGCAGAGCGAATAACCCATCAACTTCGATGAACTGTTATAAGACAGAATTTAGGAACAAAGGGGAGCGGGGCCCTGGCTGTTCCTCAGCAGCCTGGCACAGGGGATAGCCTTACGCCCCACTCTCGGGTGTGGGGCACCATCTAGAGGAAAGATTGGCCTGATGCAGCGGGGAATTAAGTAATTCCTCAACAGAGCAGCAAACCTGGAGCAGATCTTGTGTAACACCTAACAGCTATTTAATTATTATTGAACTGCGCTTATCAAGAGAGAAAACCGGGTGAAGGAGTGGAAATTTGGAGATTTCTCCCACCAGACAGGATGTGGATTTGCACTCAAACACAACCCAGGACCCTTATCATTGCTAATTATTTTGCGCCTTGTACTATTTTTTAGAATAAATAAGCTATAATACCAAAATTTCATTTTGAGGTTGCTGCATTTAGAGATTTTAAAGTAAACCTTGACTTTTCAACGTCCTTATTGGCTTACAACTGCATCGCAGAGGCACCGGTTCCTAAGCTCCTCCTGAACAGCACGTTCAGCCAAAGCCTCGGATTTCGTTTCTGCAGCGGTTAGTATCCCTGTGTGCCATTCGGTTGCACACAAAAGGCCCACGATGAGCAGGGTGTACGCAGAAATGTGCAAGAAAAACACCAATCCCCCCAAAAAGCTAGAAACGCTTAACTTGCTATAGTCTTTAAATCCAAACGGATTCAGCCACACGCATTCCCACCCGCATTTACTGGACAGGAAAGGTACGATCCAGGTACAACGCAGCGCACCGGCACCAGCCCACTCTAAACTTCTTTTTCCTTTTTTTCTTTTTTTTAATTTGCAACTGTACCTTCCTGTCGGGTTGTGAAAAGCTGTAATCATGTTTTCACACTACGCTAAAGCAGAAGTCAGAATCTGACTCCTTGGACAGTATAGGAGACACATTTACTCAGTGGTACAAGCTGACTGTGGGGAAATCGATTGAATTTTGTAGTCAAACGAAAGAGGGGTAAATTCCGCTGGTTTGCATGGACTCTCACCTACAGATGATGCGACGGACCATTTCGCAGGAGGTGCAGGCTGCCAGTGAGCAAGGTACGAAAGTGCCCGGAGCGCAAGCACTAGCGCAGCTCCGGGTGCATCGGAAAGAGGCAAAAACCTGTAAAAATGGCTCATTGCTCAAAGGTTTCTACAATACCAGCTGGGTGGAAGCGATGGGTATTTGAGTTGTCAGAAAGGGGCTTTTCGGAGGGATAGAGGGGATCAGGTTAATCCCATTTCCTTACTGTTAAAAGTGCTTTCAGTAAGTCCATGGTGTGACGGCAGAAGTACGAAGCAGTTTTCCCGAGGGCTTTTTTCCACGGGAGTTTTTGCTCGGGGTAACATGCATACACAGGGGGCTGTGCCGGGGAACCAGCGACGTCTTAGTACTGAGAGAGCAGTAAGAAGGTAGGAGGGGAGGATTAAGTGAGCCTGTGGAAGGAGGAGAAACACAACTACATGCATGAAACGAAAATCTCACCAACCAGCCTCGCCTGTGACCCACCTCTGTAGCCTCAGCAAGATCTCCTTCAGAGTGATACTCTCTGTGACACTCTCCTGGTACACGTTCAGCACTTGTTACCCACCCTCAGGCTTTCCTTTTTCCTGATACTCTGCGCCCCCCCTTGGCAGGGGCCGTGGGGGCAGGCAGGTAACCCTGCAAGGGCTGGCAAGTTCGGCCACAGCAGAACGGGGCCGGTTCCACTCTGCGGGGCCCTGTGTGAGCACGCATTTGTCTAAAGGTTTCTACTCCTAAAATC
Source organism: Psophia crepitans (assembly GCA_013399095.1). NCBI lineage: Eukaryota > Metazoa > Chordata > Aves > Gruiformes > Psophiidae > Psophia > Psophia crepitans. The sequence goes on from VWZZ01005631.1 coordinate 396,985, forward strand.
CTTTAAAGCCTTCCATTTATATATAGATAGTTTTTTTAAGAGCAGCATGGAAAGAAACTGTTAGAATCCAGCTTCTTCCTTGAAGCATCTCTGCTCCTGAGGACCTCTGTTGTTCATTAGCAAAGATTACCACGCCAGTTGGTTAGTACGTTCTTCGCTCCTCGCTGCCGCTGCTGCTGTTGGCATTTACGTAATAGAGTTCTGCTTTGCAGAAAGATGAATAAGCACAACCATAAAATCTTGCTTTCACCAGGAGATTTACTGTCGTCCCGCAGCACGCTGCTTCTTGGACGCAGAGGATCCACAAAGAGATGAGTCATGGAGCTGCAAGATCGGCGTGTGGCTGTAGTGTGCTGTGGCAACAGAGCTCCTGGGGAATGAAAGCTCCGCTCGAGGACGGGCATTACTCACCAGGCGGATGACTCCTCAAGGGGAAAACCCGGGAGAAGTGGGAAGAGGGATTGATCACAGCCCTCACAGCAGCCTTAGGGAAGGATGAAACGGTGGGGAAACGTTAAGGATAGGACGCGGAGGTGCCAGGGGACCAGCGACACGGGAGGAGCAGCGAACCGCAGCCGCGACGGCGCGGAGGGGCCTGGCCAAGGGGAGAGTCACGCAACGGCTGCTTGGGGCATGAGCAATGCTCTGTTTGTACTTCACCCGCACGCAGGATGCTGTAGCCGGCGTACCTGTACCCTGCAACACACACGTAACGAACAGCTGGGTGATTGCTAACGTGCTCCTTTCTCACTGGTGCACGAATCCGTCTGGGCTGCAACAAGGGCGCAACACGGAGCGTTTCCGAGCGTCGAGCTGCGAGGTCGTGTGCTTAGAAGCACTTAGGTTAACAGCGTGCGGCGAGGGTTCCGGCCTGAGCGGTGTGGGCAGGACACGAGCGAGGGATGGACGAGCTTACTTTGGGAGCATTTTCTACCCCAGGCTCTCGAGAGCCCCTTTCAGTTACTGTACGAATTCCCATCGGCTCTAAACGGGCCCTAAAAGTAATCCTGCGGCTTGCGGGGTGCAGCTTCACATGCTGCCACCCCCAAGCTCAAATAAAGGCAAACCACGAGCAGCAAGGTGCAGGAAGGTACCGACCAACGCCGCCACGTTCATAAAGAAATACACCGGGTAACTGCTAGCACTAGGGTACACCAGGACGTGGTGCTACACGTTATTTATGGTGCTGTTTTCTCTTGACATAGAGCTCCGTTTAGCTCAGAAAGCTTAGTAGGTGCTTTCAGGTCGTATGATGAAACATCACCCGTGGGGTTTTTTTCTTTGCATTTCTGGCACGCGTAAAAAGATGAGCTTGCAATTCTCAGGCCTGGAGACAGGTGGGAGCGAGAATATTTCTAAAGAGTGCCAATATCAGCACACCCTTTTCCTAGCTGGTAATTTAAGGAACGCTCCGTAAATGTAAAATTCTCATCAGCAGCTTGAGAACTTTACAGGATGATGAAGAAACGAGGTTCTACGCATCACCCAGTTAATCCAAGCTTCTGCCACGAAACAAACAGCTTTCACAGCTGCACGCAAGCGTAGCTGAACGCAGGTGGGTCGTGCGGAGCAGCCGGATGTCAAACTCTCAACTTCTCCAGAGCTACCGACGCTCAGCCGGGGACGCTGAAGAGCGCTGAGCACGGGCTGGCAGCAGGAAGGACTGCATCCTGGCGGGAGCTGCAGGGGGAACTCTGCAATGGCACTTCGCAGAAAGCCTAGTCATGAGTAGATGCTATAAATATACGCTAAAACTTAATTTATTCTTAATGTTTCAGCAGCATCGATTTAGTGTGATTCAGCTTCTGGTATTCAAAGCACGGAGACAAGCTGCCTTTTTTTATTTTCCCATGATGACGGTGATTGCTACACTGTCAAGGCTCGGGGAGTTGTGGCACCACACGGCAGGTATTTATGGTGGCAACACAGGATTTTACACTAAAGAATGGTGTCAATTCACACAATATGCTTTAGCAACCTATTGCTAAAATGACATCCATTTCTGGAGTTGTGACATGATGCTTCCCATCGAAAAAAACACTTGTTTCCACTACGAGTATTTACAGGGATCGATACCGAACCCTTTTTTCTTTTAAAAGAACAGGTGCCGTATAAATCACATTTTCATTTCCTGGGCACTGGGAGCAAACCACTGTAATTTGGCTCCTCCAGCCACCCAGCACCCTCCACCCCGTGCCCTTGGCAGGACCATGGCCCTTGGCGTCCCACCCGCAAGGACAGGCGGGCACGGCCCACGTCATGGGAGATGCACAATGGCTCAGCACTGAGGCAACCCCTCTCCAGCTGCCCAGCGCTCGGCGTCCACACCCCAACGCTGCATCTCCAGCACTTGTCTCATATTTACAGCAGATTAAACGAACTCCAGCCCATGAAGGGCACTTCCCGGCACCTCTGCGTGTTGCCATGCGGCTGCTGGTAACTAATAAAGCACCTCCTCGCCCTCTGCCTCCAGGGAGGCCTTCCCGAGCGGCAGCGCCTGCTCTGCCTGGCCATCCACGCGTCCCTCCACCAAACCGGCGTGGGGCCGCGCTCCTCGCTGCCCGACTCGCCTGACAAGGAGCGGAAGCCTCCCAAATCCCTGCCTTTATTAGTATTTGTTTTAAACCACTTATTTGGCCCGGCCTCCACGGGTCTC
>VWZZ01005635.1:0-14701 GCA_013399095.1 Psophia crepitans
TGATTGTCCCCCTGTACTTGGCAGAAAACTTGGCAAAAAATGTGCAGACGTGGCACTCCAGGACATGACCTATTAGGCATGGTGGTGTTAGGTTGACATTTGGACTTCATGATCTCAGAGGGCCTTTGCAACTCTAGTGATCCTATTCTATGATCTGTTCTATTCTATTCTATGCTTACTGATAAGACACACCAGATTTAACAACTCTATATGAAACTTAGAAAAATACCCTTTCAGATCTTTTTCGTGTTAACCAATTACTACATTATTTTTTCTCAGCTATCACAAATTTAGAAAATTGGTACAATATTTCATTCTTGGAAGTACAATCTAACAGATTAAAGTGGCTGGAGAGACTGCATATGACACGACTGTTCAAATGCATCATAATTTCTGTGCTTCTGTATCATCATTTCATTTAACAGAAACAATGAGGCCTGAATTTTTAAAGCCAGTTAGAGACTTGGATACCTAAGAATCTATAGACTTCTTAGAAAACAAGTATTCAACATTAAGACATCCAGAACTTAGAAAGGTTCTTTACTCTCAGTTTCAGAGAAGCATTTTACAAAATAAGAACAAGTTTTCAAAATACCACAATGCCAATTTAACTCTTTCTTTAAACAAAACAAACAAACCTTTCCACAGATGACAAAAGTCTCATAAACTGTCCCAGACCCATCTCATTCTCAAGCTGGTTCTTACATTTAATTGAGAAATGCAGCCTCTATGTATCTCTGTCTCAATCCTGATCCCATTGCTCTTCTTCAATTCTGTTCTATAATCTAAAGGCTCTGGTGACTGTATGCAGGGAAGAGCTTGAAGTGTCTGAGCAGAGTGGAACTGTACATGGACAGCAGAAGATCAAGGGTGAAAATCATTTAGGTACAAACGACTAATGAACTATACATGAACTATTCATCCTATATATCTTGCTGCATGAAATAAAAACCAATGAAAGCAATTCAGTATCTAGCCTACCATATTAATTCAAATCAGTGTAATATTTCTCAATAAGGCAGAAATATTAAAGTACACTTGACTTCTATAAAATGTAAAGCAATCACACACACACAAAAAAAAAAGGTTTACATGAGCTTTACATGTCACTACACTTCAGCTATGGAATATTCTAAGATTACCACAACGACATACCTACTCTAAGTGGGAATGTTTTCTTCAGTAGACACTACTCAAGTAGTACTCTCTGATGAGAGTTGGTATGTTTACTCTTGCTGGCCACAGTATTTTATAGCAGGAATTTTATGCTGAGGAATTTTCTTTTAAAGGCATACATATCATTAGCTATTTTACTGAATTTCAGAGCAAACAAAAACTGTGTTAGTCATTTTAAGATACATTCCTGGTCTTTTTCCTCTCCTATCCTCAAAAATAATAACTGCATGACCATCTACAGTCTGTAGTTCTGTTCTGCTTGAGATGGCTTGAAGAAGGAAATCCTGGTTGTATAATTGGTAAGAATATGTAACATTTCAGTAAGACTTGTAGACAAAATATTTACCTACTAAGGACTAATATTTTAAATAGCAACAATCAATTCTTCACTCAAAGAAAAAATATCTGTGTTACAGTAAATAATAAATGCAAACATCTTTTAAAACATATTTTTCTTAACTGTAAAGTTAACCCAAAATGCAATTAGTTAAAAGTTAGGAGATCCTGAAATGCTAGGGTTTCTCATTTAGGAGATTTGAATGTTTAGTTTTCCTTTAATCACACTGATTAAGTTTTACCTTTTTGTTTTCCCCATGTCAAATTTATTACTACATCACAAAACTGTAAGAAGGCCAACTAGTTATATATACCCATCAAGGTTTGATTTTACACAGAAAAAAAAAAAGATTGGGTTGAATTAGAAAAACTACCTGTAGGAAGAGGTCATAAATTCTTGTCTGCAGGATGCTTGACTCTAGACAGTTCCATGTTAAACCAGTATTAAGAGACAGCATCAAAAAAAACAAAGTCAGAATGATTTACAAAAGCAAGCCTAACCTTACCAAAAAAGTAGCGTAATTAATTTTAAACACCTACTTGCTTCTGTAGCCACCGTTCTCGCCTTCTTTGTTTTCTCCTCAAGCTTTTCAACTTGTTTCTTTCCCTCTTATTCAGCTTTTGGTTGAAAGAAAGACTCACAGGCTGCAGAAGACCAACAGGTGTGGCGTATCGTTCCTCTTCTGCAGCAGTTGTAGGTGAAGAAAGGTTCATCACAAAAGGTGACCCATCAGCAATGGCGCTCCGAGAAGATTGTCCAGTAGCTTCAAAATCACACTCACATTCTGTTTCTCTATGCACTAATGTGGTAAAGGAAGTAACCTGAAACCCTTTTTGTACTTTGTCAGAACTGGAACTATATCGGTCCTGAAAAGAACTACCATCTCTCCTATTGGACTCTAATTGCAAGCCACTTTGTGTGTGAACAGGTGGATTTTCACTTTGGCCATGGTAAATTGTTCCCATACTGCAAGTTTCGTATAATGCAGGTGACAAAACAAGTTTCTCTCTGATATTTAAATCCAAACTATGTGATCTTTTGTGAAAAGGTTTTACAGTGCCTGCATCATTCATAGGACAGGAAGCAGAAAGATGTCTTTTTTTATTTAATGCCTTCAAGGGAAGTTTTTTACTTTTCATCTCAAATCTGTTAGCTCTTACTTCTAGACAAAGTGCTTCCATTAATCTTCCAGTACCATTATTACTTCTGGCCATGTACGAAAGCCTTTGATTTTTGATTTCCAAAGTTGCAGTCACCACTTCATGGCAGGTATCCTTGCTAAAACCGGACTGAATTTTGAGGAGAGGTAAGTGTTTTCCTGATGATTTTGCCAATTTAACAGAGAAAGCTGGCTGATAGTCAGTCCGACTTTTGCAGAAATGTACATTTACTAACTGTCCACAGGAACATTTTGTGTTGCAAACAAAGTTAAAGCCCCCTAAACAGGCCTCACAGAATGGACAGTGTAGTTTTCCAATTGTCCACTGTGCCTATTGACAAGAAAAGAAAAAAAACACTCAATACATTCATTATAAATAAATGATTACGAAATCATTACTAGTTACTTTTCTCCTTTAATAAACACTTCTTGTTTCTCAAACACAATAAAAGAGACTTCACGGCAGAAAGCAAATCCACCATAAATAACATTCTGATCAAAACTGTGCTTGCTGCAGTGATAACTAATTCTAAGAAATCTAGAACACACATTTCAGAATGTAGGGGCTTTGAAATATGTTTAAAATTTGTCCATAGATAGCATAATGCTGCAATACTAATGAAAACATTAGATCCTTTAAAGCAGTGAAACCAATTTACTACGTTACACTGGAATTGGCAAGCACAGTTTCTCAGCTGAGTCTTCTGAGCGCTGATACATTTCTTGCATACTAAGTACAGTGAAAGGAGATTTTTTACAAAGAGAATTTAGCTTTTCACTTTGCTTACCCCACAAAACCTCGAAATATTACTTGTATTTTGGTGTACGTAGTATTACAACACAATCTGTCTGCAGATACCATGACAAATCCTTAATACTCTACCTATGAGACAGTTATTTTTGTTATTTGTAATTCTATGGATTTCATTTAAATCATAAAGCACTTTTTCAAAGTAAAACATGTATCAAAGACCTATAAACTCCTACATACGTGCACAACTACTAGTATTTTTAGTAAATCTACTCACCTGTCAGCAAAAACACTTTTTAGAATTAAAGTTATGCAAGTGTTTGTAGCATAAAAGCCCAGATGAGAAGGAATATTATCAACTCCAGTCACACATTACTCAGTAGTGTCCCTAAAGTAGGGTTGAGCCACAAATACAGAAGCTGCCCAACATTTCTAGTTAGGCATTGCTTTCAGTTGCAAATTCTTTGCAAGGTAGTTTGGGAAAATGATTCCATGCCTGAAGCTTTTATGTTGAAAGCTTCAGAAAGTTTCAGTAAAACAAATTTTGCAGTTTCAGGAAAAAAAAAAACACCAAAAAAACCCTAACACACACACACAAAAAACTTCTGCAGAAAAAAAATGTTATTTTTCAGATCCAGTGCTAAAAAATGTTCTGGAAACACTTCTTTGAGGAATATACTCCTGTCTTGTCAGTTTAAATCTCACAATTTCAAGAAGTAACAAAGATATGCCATTCATTGTATCTGTGAGAATCTGTTTAAATATGGACATGTTTTTAACTGAAAGAAAAAAAAATCTCAGTTTACATACACCCAAAGGCTTTCAGACACCTGAAAATTCCTTGAGTATGCAGTCTCTCTCAGTTTATAAGGCTAACCAACTTGTGCATGTGCCATTCCCAAAAAAGAACTAAGCTGGTTCAGAGATTTACTCTAAGTCTCCCACACTCAATTTCCCAGATGCCATGGGCTAGGCACTAAAATTCACGGAAGAGCACTTTCTAGTGTCTTCAGTGAGTCTTTTTGGCACTGAGGCACTACGGAATAGTAACCTGGAACTCCAAACGGAGTACAGTGATTCATGAAGGTTAGGGAAGAAGGGTAGGAGGCTGGCAAAAACAGGAATGCAAGAGACAGTAGGGAAGAAAAAGGACATCTCTATGTCCTATGTGCACAGAGACAGGGAGATGAGGCACAAGGCAGTCCAGGACTGATTTAGCCTGAGTTTGGCAATGGACTGGGGAAGCATTGACTCAGTAAAAGAAGTAACAGCCTACTAGTGGAGGAGGTGGTAGGGGGAAAATCAGCAAGATCTGAAAAGCGGCTGAGGAGACACAGATTTAATGATGGACTGCATAAAGAGGAAAAACTGGGAAGGGTTAGCCAAAGAAGGTAAAACAAGTAGTTAGTGATGGGGAGAAGAAAATGCAGGTCAATAAAGGTCACTAGTAGCACTAACTAGGTATTTATAATTATTGAAGATAATCTATACACTAATGTGTGCATGAAAACCCAATGAGATTGGTTGAGAACAGGGACAGATGGCAAAAAAGAACTGGCTGGGAAGCAGTGGGTTTTTACAGTCTGCAAATAGACTTTGTGCTTATGTAAAATCATTTAGCCTTTGATTCAGGAGTCATACAGGAGAAAATAACACATGATCACAAAATTATTCAGAGCCCAGGAGGATCTGGGGATAAGTCAGATTTTTTTTAAAAAAACACACATTTGTTCATAAACCCACAGGATCTTTCCAGAGAAGTCAGAAGTGAATGAGGCAAGAGTTCCCAGGATACTAAAGGACAAAATGAACACTAAGATATTGAAGGTGTTCATTGAGAATCAAATTCTCTGCTTCTGACACCAGAGGAACATTGCTCCTCTGCAATCTTGAGCAAATATGTTAAGACTTTCCTGAGCGGTTTATGGTTTTTTTTATTTCCCAGGTCTCCAAGCAGACCCTCTAGGCTTTCAAATGGAGAAGGTTGGTCATTTACACCTAAGGTGAAGAGAATATTAGTATCAATATTGAATCCAATTTTATTGAAATAATATAACATGAAAACTACTGTAAAAACCTGCATCCTTATGATCAGGCATTCAAGATTAGGCAATTCTGTAAAGTGGACAAATACTTAATCACCCCTAATTTTCACACACTCCCCCAAGATTCAGTTCTGCCATGACCTACTGAGTATAAGAGATCATTAATTTTAAACAGTTTAATTAACGTTTAACAAAACATAGAGCAAAACAATGAAGGAAGATTAAACAAATTTTCTTAGTTTCTGAATGCTTAGCTTTACAGTCATAACAATTTTTTTCTTTGTGTATCATTTCCAGGGTGGATTTGCTTAGATTAGAAGTTACTTGCAATATAGTAAAATTTAAATGCTGAAGTCAAAGCAGAAAGTAATGCAAATACCATTTGCCTCTCAAAATCAAACACTCGTCAGAGAAAAACTACAGGGCAAAAGAAAACCACTGTTTCTACTTATTAGAGCTATGCAACAACATTAACTTCTAGACCTAAAATAACTTAAAGAAAACACTCAGCTGAAGCAATCAGTACAACAAGAAAGTCATGAAATGGTTTGTAATTTCAGTTGGGCAGTTAAAACTCAAAAGCAGTGACACTGGCTGGTCATCAAACCTTTGAATTTGCAGGAACGTAACTACTTTCTATTCATATGACATAATAGCACATCAAATAAAAAAGACATCTCATCATATTCCAACAAGTGATCTCTTAATGAACACCCAGTCCAGTTTTACGGAGAAACATGCTTCTTATTGTCACTATCAACATATGTGTTAGTACTGCAAGATACAATGATCGAGACAAACCAACCCCCAAAGCCTAGATAATTAATATAATTTTAAGCATTGACAAAATATGCAGAGGTGCCCATGACAGTTATTTGGCAAAACATAACTACACTCATGTATCAATGGGCAGGAAGAGAATTTGTTACTTGTAGGTTTTGTGCATACATAAAATAACATTTAAAGGGGAAAAAGGTCTCTGTAAATGGTAATGATAGAAGTTACTTAGAAAAATTCCTTCAGTTAGACGGCCTCCATAATATATGTTGACCTTGGCAGAAAAGTGCCTTTGAACTTTGTTCCTCTTACTTATTTCCCATTTTGTTGAATGATAAAGATGCAAGCAAGACCAAATCTACCTTTTCAAGGACACATTTCACCCACTCTGGAATGGCTTCTAAGTTCACGTGCCATACGTTGCAAGATTCCTGAGCAGCAGCTGAAGGTTGTGATGTCTGTTAAAAAAGTTAATTATTGTATTGACATTCAACATTCATGTAAGCGTTTTTTGTTTGAATATAGCCAGAAATCGTCTTTCCAAATTCAGTAAATATTTTATTAACAAATTGTAAAATTCAAAGACGTTGCTGCATTCTTTAAGCTAAAAATCAGGTAGATTGTGTCAGTAATTCTCTATTTCTGAATCTAAGAACATTGGACAGACTCTACTGTGGAGATGGAGGCGTTTGGATGTGGTTTAGTTTTGTTTATAAGAACAGAAAGTATGCAATTGCTGATCTTCCAAGTATATTCAGAAATTAAATTCAGAACCACTATCAGCTGGCATAATTTTCAAGTGAAGACAGGAAAATTTAAGTTCTAGTTTATATGAAGACTGTGGTCAGTACTGCACAACTTTTAAAATTCATTTTCTAATGACTGTTAGAATAACTAGCAAAGCAACCAGGGACTCCTAGCAGCTTTTGAGTTTTTACTGAAATTATGTGACCAGCTGAAGAGAAAACAGAATCTAAAAAACTGTAGCATTTCACTAATGGACAATAAAATAAAAATAATTACCAAACTACCTGTTAGCACAGAAGCGATACAAATGTAATTAAATCTTTTAACACCGTTTATAATGTCAGTAAAGTTATAAAGATGGCTAAAAATATAAGGAATCTCTGGTAAGTGTTACAGTCTTAAAATCAGTTGTTAGAATTTATTAATATGGAAAATGACTGGCTCCTATGTTACGAAACTCACAGGAATAAAAATTTCAGTATGTTGAAAACTGAAAGTGAGGCTATACACAAAAGACAGAAGCTTTTAGAAATTCTCCAAGTAATGACAGCAAACAGATAGATCCATTTGCCATGTCCATGCTATCATCTTCCTCCTATCTGTGGAGAGTACCTCTACTTCAACTTGGATATTAACTCTGATTTAAAGTGTTTATACTACATTCATAACTTCAACATTTAGGGCAACGAAGATGGTGAAGGCTGTAGAGGGGAAGACGTATGAGGAGAGGCTGAAGTCCCTTGGCTTGTTCAGCCTGGAGAAGAGGAGACTGAGGGGAGACCTCACGGTGGCCTACAGCTTCCTCATGAGGGGGAGTGAAGGGGCAGGCACTGAACTCCTCCCTCTGGTGACCAGCGATAGAACCCGAGGGAACGGCATGAAGCCGTGACAGGGGAGGGTTAGGTTGGAGATCAGGAAAAGGTTCTTCACCCAGAGGGTGGTCAGGCACTGGAACAGGCTCCCAAGGGAAGTGGTCACCGCACCAAGCTGGGCTGAGTTCAAGAAGTGCCTGGACAACGCTCTCAGTCATCTGCTCTGATTGGGCTGGTCCTGTGTGGAGCCAGGAGTTGAACTCGATGATCCTTATGGGTCCTTCCAACTCGGATATTCTATGATTCTATGGTTCTATGATTTGGTTTTAAGATATGTTCTAAGACTTTTCTTCGACTCAGATTTCAGCTATGTCTTTGACTGAAGGTCTAAACTTTACCAGGGGAAGGTGACATACTGAAAAAATCTCCTGAAAATTGACATATGTAAAACATACTTTTCTCATCATAGTACAATCTTTGCCTCCCAATGGCTCAGGAAGAGGGGTTAAATTATGTTTTTTTATCTGCTGTCTACAGAATTAGAGAAGGAGGAAGACCTCCACAAGCAATTAAAGTTCCAACATGGGGTACAGACAAAGATACCTCCTTCTTTTCACTACATTTTTTGCATGAAAGGACTTGAAATTTCTACCTCCCCCCCAAAAAACACTTTAAGCCATGCACAAAACAGACTGCTCAAGTATAAAGCATGAAAAATATTCCAGAACCTCAAGCTCTGTAAGTGGACTGATTAGAATGGGGTTTATTAATAATACGAATTACATCAGGACCTTAAAAAACAATAACTTTGTTTCTACCTCTGTTGGTTATACCCATCCCCAGTGCCAAAAGGAATGTTGTTGATGTTGTATTTCTAGTGCCTTAATGAAAAAGATCAACACCTTCCCTTCTATTTGCTTTTTTGCTTTGATTCAAGATCATAGGATGTAAGCACAGTCATCTTGGCATATTTGGAAAGACTAACTCTTTATGATTACTAACTGCCATTATATAGCAACAACAAATACTCTGCCATTCTTTTTTTCCATATTATTATTTTGTTTATTTTAATAAAGATGATGTAAATTACTGAGTGCTGTTTTAACCTGGCAGGGCATCACCTCCCTCAGGGCAGGCTAATCTTCTGAGCTATTTTTGTGTGCAGGTTATTCCCTGCTTTTTCAAAATGAAGAGCAAAAGTTTATGTGTAGGAATATTTGACAGACAGTTAACAACTGCAGTGGAAATTAGTGTCAGTATTTAAAACTGTTCTCTGTTAAGATACATTACAACAAAAAATGACTGCATTAAAACTGTCAAAAACAGAACCCATTTTTATATGAAAAATGGTAATACCATATACTCTGCACAAGCTACTAGTAAAATGTATCACGAATACCAGACTTCATGTTGCAGAACATAAAGGTGATCACTGCCTACTCAGCTTCAGTAGCAGTACACTTTATGGAATTGTCCGTATTTTAGGACTTATCTCTAAATGAGATTAACTACTGAGGTCAAGTCTCATACTTCTCCTTTACTTAAAACCAATAGCAGTGGAAAAAGATACAAAGCCCCTCCAGATGCTGTACTTACTCTGGATGGTTCTTTTCCATAACATTTTGCAAGACAAACAGAATTTGCTATATATTTTCTACATCTCCAGCAACGTAGCACAGCAGCCTCTTGGTTACTCATTTCAACTTAGAATTCTTCAGCTCTGTACGTCTATCTGTAAAGACCACAAAAACACACAATTCAGTGACCTGTTGGGACTATGCACGCTTTCCTCTTGAAACACAGAAGTCTATCAGTAGTCTCTTCACTAGAGAGGAGACTAACACTTTATTTACAAACATTCTCTGATCTTGTGTAGCATGCCACCTAGATGTTCTAAACAGCAAAGCGAATCAACTGCTGTTTATATTTCCAGGTTGCATCTACAACTAGAAAGCAACGACAACAAACAAATAAAGAAAAATAAACCAATTTCCTCAATGTTTAGACAAAAGACAAGAGAACTCCAGTTTTCCCATAATATGTTCATAAAAATAAGTCATTGTTATCCTACACATTAAATACATGCACACATATGTGTGATGTCACATAACAAAAGAAAAAAAAAACAAACTATTTTCTCTGAGCGCCCCTGGAGGTTTGCTCTCTTAAATTATTTTGTATGAGAGGATCAGTGGTACTGGTGCAACAGAGCTTTTCACAGACCTGAACTGACATCCTTGTGAAACAGAGACATAAATTAAGACATCCTCTCCTTGTACCTTGCTATGTTTTAATGTATCTCTGGTTTCCAAAGATCTTTCTGTTTCCAAACTCTTCCCTTTTTGCTACACTTTCTCCAAAGGTGCTCCAACTCTTCCTTCTACCTGCTTCTAGTTTTACCCTCTTGTGCTAGCTACACGAAAAAAATAAGAAAATCTTTCACATCTACACGTTCAACTCAAGCATTATGCTAGGCTTATGGCTACTCACAGTGCGAAAGTGCATAGTGCTTACTGACTGGGGACCTGGGCCATAAAACTTGCAATCAATATTGAAAGAATCTCTGATCTTCCACAGTCCAAACATCTGATTTTGCAATTCTTTCAGCAATTTAATTTCTATTTAGTTTTCACTATCTAAAGAAAATCTGAGGTCCTCAATATAGGCTGTCTGAAGAGCAGTTTGGCTTATTGAGCCATAAAGCGTTTTGCATTTTTCCCATTTCTACTTTTCCCTATTCTGCCTCATTTTCTGAATTAATGAAAGACTATGTAACACACACACAGAGGTTACTCATTCTTTTTCATTTATATCTGAGGTCTTCTTTCAGCAGATTTCCTACTTTTTTTTAGATATGTAAAGAGTCTGAAATACAGTTTGACAAGGAAGAACAGAAACAAAACGTGCATACATCAGACTCCTAGCTCAAGTGTACATGCAGCTTTTAATAACCAGATCCACACTAAGCTTAGAAAGTGAAATTACGGCAAACAGTAAATCTTGCAATGTCGCAATAAATTAAAAGGAATTTTTGATAGGATCCCATGAATGTATTTTAATGTAAGTTAAGATGGCCAAGCAAAAAATCACGGAAAAGACATAGAAAAGGCAGAATTTACACTGGAAACCTGTCCTGATCATGCCAAGAATGTGATTATTCAAATGCCCTGACTTAAGCAGAATCTCAAGTTTCTCTCTCAAGACTTTCTCTCACTCACTATGTCAGTGCTGCTACCTTCTGTACCCAATACATTTTGAAAGTGGAATGTATAAAATGCTTGAACTCTCTATGAATGACCCTTTAAAAAAAAAAAATTTAGGCTCCTGAAGATTTTTACAAGCAGTGTGTATCATTTTGCTGTGATAAATGTAGCATTAGACTTCACATGGTATTGAAGGACTGATTACCAGTCACAAATTTGTTTGTATCATTCAAACACCTTAAAGCTGTTCTAATCAATTTATTCTACACAATTTCATAACAAACTTTTAGAATTAAGTTAGTCTTACAATAACTCAGTAAAAACCTCAAAACTAAGATCAAACAGAAAGGACTTAAAGACTTTTTGCATGAGGCTAGCTCAGACGTGCGTTTCAGATACAGCCATACTCATTTCTAAATATATTCTTGAAACATACTACAGTATAGTGATATATGCCTTGCACACCTTATATGCTGTATCCATGTATTCAGATGGTATATATATAAGTTTTTGTACACATTCTGTTGCCCTTATACTAATTGCTATAGAAAAAGCTGTTTTGCTATCTATTGACCCGCTGCTTCATTTGAGGCTGATCACGCTTACTGGAGCGGGGTATAAAACAATGGGTGATGGACCTCTGAACCAACAGATACAGGACTGAAGGATAAATGCACTTGCTATATTTAAAAGGCAAGATTCAAGTCATGCAAACAAAGGCTGTCTAAGGATCACTGGCATTTGAAGTGATGTTAACATCCCACGCACCTGAACAATATCAAGCAAGCAAACACTGTTTTACTGAAAAATAAAAGCTCTTTTTTTTTTAAATTTATACACTTTAGACATTTCTTATTAGTTCTGCATATGCTTTTTATTTTAAAATACACTTTCATAAGAGAAATGAATGTATAACACGTATCTAATAACCTGCACAGCAGAGTTTGCATTTTGTGTAACCAAGAATACTGATACTGAACTACATGGAAAAAAACCACCTCAAAGTGCAAACATTTTTCCAAGACTGTATTACAGTAGACTGAAGTGTTCTTCTGGCCTAGTAAAATTTAATAATGAAAACTCCTGTAGGTCTATTAATTTTCTGTATGTATGCGTCATTTGCAGTTCTTACAGAGGACAAAAGAAACGCTACAAATGCACACTAACACACTGCATAGGCTTCTACGTGCATTATTCTAGAAAACAGAAAATGAAACATTTCTGATTTGCCACATGAGCATTCTTTTTCATTTTGATTTGCACGTAACTTCCACTGGAACTCAAATAAAAGTATACAAACACCAGAATTTTAAGTGTTTTATAGTTAAATGCAGTTTAACCATAGTGTTCTGGATATATTTTAGTGAGCTTGTCTTGTTTGGCATCTAAAACAATTAAAAGGCATCTTGTTCTCACCTTGCTTTGTCTTTCAGCAAAGAATGCCAACATAAAGATAAAACATTCCAATTTGGCACTCAGAAACAAGTCAGTGCCACTTTCAGTGGGCCTTTTCAGCTTGGCACTGGATCATGTTTGTTGCGGCTGCTTTCAGATCAGTTGCTTTGTGTGAGCTCATGTTTGCCTCCAAAATAGCATGCAAACATATTTGAGTGCTAAAAATTTTAGCCTGTGCTCCTCAATGGCTCTTGTTTTATGTCTCTCAAATGTTCTTCTGTGATTCAGCCCCAGAAAAGCCAGCAGCAGAGGGTTAAGACTTCCCTGCCAAGTCAGAGTCTCAGTGCCCTTTCTTGAAAACCATTTGTCTAATATTCTCTTACAGATATTTGAGGGAGATTTCACAATCTTTCCAAACTATTTAATTATTTTCTTATCCTCCATCACTGTAACTTCACCCCTAACAGCTAACCTGAATTTTCTTGCAATTTCCCTTATTAGCTGTGAATACAGAGAACAAAATGGCTCCTTTTCTTCCCTGCAAGAATATTTTACAACTTTAAACACTAATTATATATTAGGTCCCCTTCAAACATGTCTTTGGGCTAAATAAATCCAATTCTTTCCCTCTTTCCTCACAGATCGTGTTTTCTTGATCTCCAGCTGCCACTGCTATTTTGTGAACTCTTTCAAATGGGTCAGCTATTCTTGCACAGCAGCATTCAAATCTGGATGCAGAGCTCAAAATGAAGTTTTACCTGCACTGAGTAGACTAGACAGAATTTTCAAGGGAAAAAAGGCATGGAGAATGCTTTACTAGGGTGGAAACTAAACCAAAATGCTGTTTCTTAGATTTATAAGGGCAGGAAACACTGGAAGATCAAGTAAGAACTTCCCAGCAGCAAACAATTTGCTAAGCAATTTCAATATGATGTCATTAAGATTTTCAGATTCATAGATGCTCATCAATATGCTAATGGAAGAGGAAACAGGAATTGTGCTTTTCCCTCCTCCCACTTCGTCTGGAAAATCTATAAGCAACACCACAGAAAGCTAGTGGAAGTATTCACAAAGAATAACAAAAAAAATGGTGAAGGATCAAGCAGCAGACATAGCAGCCTGAGAAATGGCACAAAATTCTCCAATATTCTAAGTGAAGAACTAAACACAAACCCTCAAATTTCTATTGAAAACCTGGTCTACAATTTCTGCTCAGTTACCCTGCTCCTGTCCCCTAAATGCATAAAAACAAGAAAATGAGTACAGCAGGACAAGTGGTTCTCAATGCCCTTTTGTTCAAAAGTCACATGTGACCTCTTCAGAACACTACAGCCATGAAAATTAAAATAATAATTAGGTTGGAGCAAGAAATTAGGGCACTGAAACTTGAACATTAATTACACGGAGTCTTGAAAAAATAGTAGATGACTGGTAGCTTTGAAGGAGGATGACAAGAGCGAAGGTAGATGAGCTGTCCTAGCCAACAAGTGTCCATACCAGAAGTTCCTGCTCCCACAAAGGGAGAAACAGACACTTCGCTGGACAGAAAAACAATCACTGAAGGTATTCAGGTACACGTAAAAATGTGCTGCTAGCTTCTGATCTCCAAAGTATTTCTGCTTAACGAGACACTTTAACCACCACTTCTCAATAAAGTAGCACTTGGATGGCAAGACAGAAAAGAAAGTTTAAAGACCTGCCTCAAAGCTGCCAAAGAAGCAAAGCAGCAGGACGCGTGAAAAGCTGTGCCATCTGCTTCTGTGCCAGCTCCCGCTCGACTGTGAACTGTTCTACCAGTTCAGCTATTGTTGTGTTATCAGCTTCCATATCATGGTCCACTGGCTGATGAAACAGCAGTGTGTGATACTCCTTCTTTCGCAGAAAGAGTAGCCCATGTAATTAAAAGGCAGCTAACATAAATTGGCAAAGAACGTTACTTGCAACGTTTTGCTTAACTTGCTAAGAAATCTTACTGCATGCTGCTCGAGTCGACAGGTCTACCAGATAGATGGAGCAGGAGAACGTGGAGTGTTAACACCGCCTTGCCAGGGAACAGACCTAACCTGCCAATGGAAAACCATGGATCGGCGCGTAACGAGATCCTGCAGACTGCCTGTCTCACGCTCTTGCGCGTACAAACATCAGCTGTTGTACAAAATAAAGGTCTGAATAAGCAGGAATATGGTGCCCACGTCGCAGCGTAACGTGAGCTCCTGACCGCAAGCCACCAGGCAGCACAGCCGCGGCCGCCGCCCCCGCCCGCCCCACCGGTGCCGGGACACCTCCTGCGCCCGCCCCG
>VWZZ01005635.1:14958-37970 GCA_013399095.1 Psophia crepitans
CCCCGGCCCCGCTCAGCTTACCGGGCCGCGCCGTGCGAAGCTGACAGGAGGAGGCGACGCCACTGGGACGAGCGAGCGGGCGGGGAAGGGGCTGCGCAGCAGCAGCTGCTCCGGCGAACGGGAAGAGATGGGAGACAAACGGCGGCGGAAAGCGCTCCGCTAGCGCGGCGCCTGCCCGGCCCGGCCGGCCGTGGAAGTCACGGTGGGGCAGCCCGGTCCTCTTGAGCGACTGCTGCGTCCCGCGTCCCCGCGGGAGACCAGGCCCATCGCCGGCTGCGGGGCCAGCCCCGCTGTCTCCGGGGAAGAGGGCAGCGGCCGCGCCAGCCTGCGCCGTGCAGAGGCCTGAGGGGGGCACGTCCGCTCGTCTCCTGACTGGCAGAGATGGAGCTGGGGTGGGGTCAGCCCCGGCGGCAGGCTGTGGCAAGGGTGAATTACGGGGAACCAAATTAAAACTTTCCAATAAAAATTGGGACAAAAACATATGTTCCTCGTCACCCGAGGAACAAGCCCAGACGCAGAGAGCTTACACAGAGTGGGGCCAGGGGCATCAGAGGGACCGACAAGCGCCAGCAAGCCGTCGCATCACAGTCACACACAAGCAGGGTGTCATCATAGCCCTGCCTATTTTAATAGGCAGCAAGAGCAAAGAGAGAGCTTTAAATTAAATACGGGGGGCAGGCCGGAGGGGGAATGAAGTAAACTTGTCAACCTTTGTGGGGAACGGCTGCAAGCCGCGCGGGGCTGCACAGGAGGAGGGGCCGCCGTGCCGCTCTGAAGGGCTGGGCAGCGCAGGCCGGCGCCGCGGGCCCTCGCCGGTGAGCGGCGGCAGCTGGCGGTGAGTGAGCGCCGGTAGGCTGCGTGCGCCGTGTGTCCGCCTCGGCAGCGGTTTGCCTGTGCGGGACGAAACTCTGACGTGATCAGGAGCTAACCTGCTGCTAATAATGGTTCTCCACTTCAGACACAGGAGGGACCAGCGTTATTACAGCAGTGTGAAGGCAAGAAAAGCTGGAAGGTTGCTGCGGGAGTCTGCCCACTTTCTGGTCCTTGGAGGTGGTGTGAAACGCTGAAACCTCCATTTTACGGTTTCTCTGACATTTATGATACCTAATTTCTGTGATTTCATGTACATTCCCTGTACGTCAGGACCAGGTTTTGTTGTCAGGGAAGCTATTTTGGATGATGTAGGGCTCACCGTCAGATTTGGGCTTTCGTGCATGCAGAAGTGCACTAACGGAGTTTTTTTTTTTCCCTAGTGCTCTCGTGTACCTGAATTGTTTGTTCAGTTTTGCTCTTCGCTACCCTGTTATTATTGTAACAGACTGTCTCTAAGTGGAATTTTTTAGTCTGTTTCTTTCTTGGGAGAAAGTATAGGTTTCTTCAGTTCCTGCTATTTAGAGTCCCATTCAGAAGTTTTCGAACAACAGTGTGATACAAATATTTTAAATCACAACGTAGCAGCATTCATTCAGAAAGCTTTATGATTTTCAGTAATTACAGCTAACTAAATTACTTCATACTTATTTGTGCTTAAGCACTGTAACTGGATGTCATGGGGTTTTTAAACTTTTTTTTTCATTATTTAAAAAAAAACGCAACAAATTATGCTATGCTATCATCAACCATTTTCCTGTCTTATCATTTTTCTACTCTGCGGCTAGAAAAGCTGTTTTATTTTTGAGGAGAGGATTATTAGGGTCGTTTTAGTGAGCATTACATTTGGTGAGATGTTGTGCTAATTGCTACTTTTTCGTGCATAATCTAGGCCCGTTAAGAAGGTCTGCATAAAGAAGTTCACAAGTAGGATGCTTACAATAATTATGTTTTGTTCTGCCATGATTGTACAGTGATTTTCTGTAGGAGACAGTTATTCTGAAATATTTTCTAGAGTAGTACAGTATTCTCAAACTGAAACTGAAAGAACTGGTTAGAAAAAGCACTGTTTGTCCATGATAAAGAGTTGCAAGTTATAAGGCATTTTGTAGCAAAGTTAATTGGTAAAGGCATATAGAAACATCCAAAACAGAGCGAAGAATGGAGGAAATAGTTGGACTTGATGATCTTAAAGGTCTTTTCCAACTAGAATGATTCTACGAAATAGAGGTTAAAATGACAAGCTGCTAATTTAAGGCTTCACCTTCTGGCACGAAAGAACATTGAAACTCTTAGAGTAGAGAGCTTTTACTTTTTTAAAATTTTGTCATCTCATTTGCTTCCACTTAAGTAAGATGTAAGGTTGGACTAATTGAATTTAATGGCATCCATGCTTAAGGAGAAATAGCAATGAAAATGGCACTGGGGAAAAGAAATGAAACGTACTGTATGGCTTGTGTCACAGAAACAGCAAATAGAATGAGGAAAAATAAAGCCTTGCTACTGGCTGTAAAATTACATTTTGTTTATTTTGTTCAGCATATGAACAAAAATGGAGCTAGGGGAATGTGTCATTCAGCTGTGTGGTTAGATGTATTTATTGTCTTACAGAGAGCATTTGTCACAGGATGAGGACAGGGCAGCTGGCCTGTGCAAGGTTAAGAGTGAGTAAAATGGTCACTAAGAAGGTTAATGGATATTGCTTCTGCTATGGCTTTCGGATACATACAGAAGTTAATTCCAAGGCAGAATATATATTAAGTGCTTTTTACTGGGATAGCCCTTTGAGTTTATGAGGAGCAGTCCAAGGATCAGTGCCAAACTGACCCACAGTAAGTCAGAAACCAGGAAGTATTTTTGACTTGCTATTCTGAGACAGGAATGGTATGGCAGGAAGACTACTGAAGCACACTGCAGTGGTGTGCTGATTTGTGCATATTTGTGTATTCCAATAACCACAGCAGGGATATGTCGTTTTCCGTGCCAAAAGAGTTGATGAAGCTGGGAAAAAAGTAACCTTAGCTGTCTAGGAAAAGGCAGCCTTTCTTTACCAAGAGACATCTTCTTCAATAGAAGAAATTACATTTTCTTCAGATACTCAGTAGTGCAGTAATGGCTACCCTCGGCATTAACCCAGTTTCGTAATCCCTAGTCCTGTAACTCATTAGGCTGTCCCCATCAACTGGGGTCATCTCCAAGACCTGCATACCTTTTATTTGATCATCTGTGCTGAAGGAAAGCATCTTAGAAAATGGCCAGAGAGGGAGCATTACGACAGATGAATGAAGAAATGGAAGCTGTTACGTAGAACTTTCAGGGCTTGATACTGAGCACAATAAAAAATTTCATGTTACCATTACCTGTTGTGCTTTCGGGTTTGTTTGTTGTTGGGGTCTCTTTTTTTTCTTTTTTTTTTCTTCCGTTGTTGTTGTTTGGTTTGATTTTAGTTGTTTTGGTTTTGGTTTTTTTGTTTTTTTTTCTAAGCAGCTTGCATGTTTGAACAGTATTGTGTTAGGGGAAGCCCAATGAGCAACGTTGGCCTGCTTCACTCTTCACTATAGGATTCATTGTTGGAAGAACTTTGGTAACACTAGGCATTGCAATAACCATAAAGCATAACATAGAATCATAGAATCATAGAATCATTAAGGTTGGAAGAGACCTCAAGGATCATCCAGTCCAACCGTTCCCACACACACCTATTAACCACTAAACCATGTGCTTCAGTGCCGCGTCTAACCTTTCCTTAAATACCCGCAGGGACGGTNTAAGGTGTCCCCTGAGCCTCCTCTTCTCCAGACTAAACAAGCCCAGTTCCTTCAGCCGCTCCTCATAAGACCTGTGCTCCAGACCCTTCACCAGTTTCGTTGCCCTTCTCTGGACATGCTCCAGGGCCTCGATGTCTTTGTTGTGGTGAGGGGCCCAAAACTGGACACAGTACTCGAGGTGCGGCCTCACCAGGGTTGAATGCAGGGGGACGATCATCTCCCTGCTCCTGCTGGCCACACTATTCCTGATACAAGCCAAGATACCGTTGGCCTCTCACTATATGGAGGTTATCACCCTTTTGCATTTTATTGTCCTTTCAAAAATACATCCTGATTTTCAGTTTAACTTACCACTAAAGAGCTTTTCCTATTACTAAGTAAATTGTAAGAAAATTATTTTTATTTCCTTTTCTCTTGAAGATAATGGTCTATATTTCCAGTTAAGGTTCCAAATCTAATTTGTAAAGCTTGTCATACTTCTATACAAAATCTAAAGCCTGTACAGAATATCCATCATTTAACAAATCTTTTGCTTCTTTTTGAAAAACAATCAGACCAGTCTAAAATTGCTGTGCGTGGTCATAGGCTGTGTTAGAGCTATGGTAACTTAAAGTCATTTAGGACTAGATCTAATAAAGTAATTCTTAATACCATTTTCTTAGCTTGTGGTTGCTTGTTCCCTGGAATGGAATCCAGAACTGTATTAAACACAGGGATCCTCTCTGTGCTTCAGAATCCTGCTGATGAAGGAATCCCAGTATCTTGAGGTAGGATAAAAGAAAATGCCATGAAGAAGACAGATTCTGTGAATGAGTGAGGTCAGTGAAGTTTGTTAAATGTGTTCTATTTAACAGTTTATTTAACTAGTTCCTAGAAGTGAAGCTACTCATACAGAAAAGACACCTAAGGTCACTTCTGAACTTGCTTATTCATCCCGCATTTCCCATAACTTGGGAGAACATACTAGTTACCTGGGTGAAGATAAAAGCGTGTTTTCTTTTTCTCCATAGTGGCACAGCTTTAAGGAATTTGTGACCTGAGGAACTATAAGGGATGGAAGAGAACATGCCTGTGCTCAAAGAATTGTAGTGCTTACATGGGAAAGGGAATTTCAGGGACCTTCAAGGACCAACTTCAGTGTTTTACACTAAGCAGACATGTAAAAACACTTTAACAACCCTTTGAAGAGAGATTTGTACAATTTTATGTTTAGTATGGGTAAATGATAAGGACAGTACAGTTAAGGCAGTCATTGCAAATTTTCATCAGGGCTTTTGATTAAGTTGTTTCATTAAATGGAATGGTTTGATTAAATGGAAAGACAAACAAAAGTAAAGTGCTTGACTTGAACAATCAGTTTAGATAAGATAAAGAAATTTTGATGATAACTCAGCCAGTCTGAACTGCTCAGGAATTTGAATGGAGAGTAGAACCTCAATCTGAAATTTAAGATAAATTTATTTAAAATACCAAGAAGTTATATCTGAGCAAGGAAAAGACTTTCAGAAATAACGCGAGACCTAAATAGATAGTTACTTAAAGAAGGATTTTAGAAATACATGAGCACCTGCAAGGAATAGAAAAGAAAGGAATTAAAAAATAGTAGTCAGCAAATAAAGTTATTTTGAGAATGTAGACCAGGAATAAAAACTGTTTACATCAAAGCTGAATTGAAATTGAAAAGTTGTAGCTGTTCAGCCAGGCAGATTATTGGAAGAACTTCATAAGAAAAGTATTGGAGAAAAATACCAATAAACTTGAAGATAAAGTACAGCTGTATGATATGAGTCTTACAGCAGTTAGTGGTGGGACTTGAAGATCTGGAAGGTTCTTTCCAGTCATCTCTTGCTACACTCCCAGCTGGTTTTGTTTTTTTTATAAATCTTATGCTTTCTAGGGAAAGGAGATTATTCTTGGTAGTTTGCCACATAGTGACTGACTGTGTCTCTGTGCTTAGCCCTGATCTTCCTGTCCCATGAGAGGCACTATCTTGTCAGTGCCTAATACATATATAAAAATAACATTTCCTAAGAAGTGTAAAAATGTCTTTTATATCCTTCAGAAGGGATATAAAGGAGTTTGGTTTTTTTCAATGCTGCTGTCATGGTGAACGCAGCTAAATCCAGTTGGTGGCCGGTCACAAGCGGTGTTCCTCAGGGCTCAGTACTGGGCCTGGTCTTGTTTAATATTTTTATCAATGATCTGGACGAGGGGATTGAGAGCGCCCTTAGTAAGTTTGCAGATGACACCAAGTTGGGAGGAAGTATCGATCTGCCGGATGGTAGGAAGGCTCTGCAGAGGGATCTGGACAGGCTGGATCAATGGACTGAGGTCAGCTGTATGAGGTTCAACAAGGGCAAGTGCCAGGTCCTGCACTTGGGTCACAACAACCCCAGGCAGTGCTACAGGCTTGGGGCAGAGTGGCTGGAAAGGTGCCCAGCAGAAAAGGACCTGGGGATGCTGGTTGACAGCCAGCTGAACATGAGCCAGCAGTGTGCCCGGGTGGCCGAGAAAGCCAACAGCATCCTGGCTTGTATGAGGCTGGCAGGAGTAGGGAAGTGATTGTCCCCCTGGACTTGGCTCTGAGGAGGCCGCACCTCGAGTCCTGTGTTCAGTACTCCCTCCCCTCACTACAAGAAGGACATTGAGCTACTGGAGTGTGTCCAGAGAAGGGCAAAAAAGTTGGTGAAGGGTCTGGAGCACAAGTCTTATGAGGAGCGGCTGAGGGAACTGGGGTTGTTTAGCCTAGAGAAGAGGAGGCTCAGGGGAGACCTGGTCGCTCTCTACAACTGCGTGACAGGAGACTGTGGTGAGGTGTGTGTTGGTCTCTTCTCCCAAGTAAAAAGTCACAGGACAAGAGGAAGTGGTCTCAAGTTACATCAGGGGTGGTTTAGATTGGATATTAAGAAAAAATTCTTCACTGAAAGAGTGGCCAGGCATTGGAACAGGCTCCCCGGAGAGGTGGTGGAGTCACTGTCCCTGGAGGTGTTCAAAAAGTGTGTAGATGTGGCACATTGGGACATGGTTTAGTAGGCATGGTGGTGTTGGGTTGGCAGTTGGACTTGATGAGCTTAGAGGTCTTTTCCAACCTTAAAGATTTCTGTGATTCTATGATTCAAACATTCTGAACAGCTCTGCATAGTAATTTATTTGGTGAAGTTTTAGCATTTGTAAGACTCCAGCATCATCTACTGTTTTACTATTGTCTAAATTAAATCTTTGCAAACATTTATTTATTCCAGTATTGTGTAGCTTACAAGAGCAGCCTGAAATTAATTCCCTTTGTAGAATTATCAATTTCACTTTTTCAGTAGGAATTGGTAGAAAGCAGCGAAAGCTTCTTTCGCTCCTCAATGCTGGTGCCCGTATGTAACAGGCTTGTTCTCAGGCTAAGATACAAATAAATTAGGTATCCTGTTAAACTGAAAATTGGTTTTAGTGTGTAGGATCGTTACATCAGTTTAGCTTTTAAGCAGTGTTTTTCTTTTATATAAATGTATGTATGGCTGATATATTTAATCTGACATCTGACAGATCTTACAGAGGAAGCAGAATAACCAGCTTGTCTGACTGCTGAAGAAAACCATGTGTTCTGCTGTTCTCGCTCTGGCCAGGATGATGTTAATTTTTGGAAGGAGCCAGGCCAGGTGAGCCGCGCTGGCCGGGGCTGTTATGGGGAGCATGGTGACCGCGTCCCATCACGTTCCCCATAACAGGGGGCTAGCCGGGGAGGGGCAGGTTGGTGCTGCTCCAGGGCGGCTGGGGGTGGGCTCGGCTCCAGGAAGGGCCGGGTGTGGGTTGATCGTTGATCGGTAAATTGCTGTCCTTGTCATTGCGTTTGTTTACATCCCATTATAACTACTGCTTTGTTTACATCCCGTTATAACTACTGCTGCTTTGTCGTTGTTTCCCTCTCCCTTTGCTGGCCCGGTCGTTACCTCAACTCAAGGAGGCTTCCCCTGTGTTGTTCTCACCGCCCTGTCCCCCGTCCCATCCCACCAGTGGGGGCAGTGGGCGAGTGGCTGCGTGGGGCTCAGCGGGGCTGGGGCACGGCGTCTGGTTTTCATGTTAGAAGGTTAAGGTGTCTCATTCTCCTTGAGACCGGATCAAAATATTAATTTTATAAGACATGTTTAAGTGGATATATGCTGTGAACAAGGTATTTTTGCCTAAATAATGATTTACACAGATTTTGCCATTGCTGTTAATGACATTCTGAACTCTTATTAACCTGTTAAATTGCTAGAATTTATCAACTAAAAAACTTGGTGTATAATAAATTAATGTGCAATAAATTAATCTCCAGATTAGTTGGGAGTTAGCTTGTTTACGTACATGTTCTAGTTTAAGTTATGTAATTAAAATGTTCAATTATGAAGAAGTGGCTTGTCTTATGCTCAGAGGATGATGTCCTCATTCAGATATCAATTTTAGTTGAGGACATGAATTTTGAGGTAATTCCTAGCTTTACTTTTTGTAAAACTATGTGAATTATTTATATTTCAGTTTCAGAGTTGGGAATTGTGGTCTGATAAATGCTATGTTGTGCTTGGGATTTACAATTTGATGACAAAAAAGCGAAACAGAGATAAAACTTTGAAGTTTTATTTTTTTGCCATGATACTGTGTTCAAATAGTCTTTTGTTGCAGTCAAAAGAACCTCCTACACTCATGCCTGACTATGCTTAATGTTTTTACTTTTACTGAAATATGATGCGTATCATAGAATCATTAAGGTTGGAAGAGACCTCAAGGATCATCCAGTCCAACTGTCCCCCCACCACCTATTAACCACTAAACCATGTCCTTCAGTGCTGCGTCTAACCTTTCCTTAAATACCCGCAGGAACGGTGACTCCACCACCTCCCTGGGCAACCTGTTCCAAGAATGCTCCTGCCAGATCTCATGGAGATCACAAAAGTCTCTTCTTGTCATATAGTCATCTAAAGTGTGTCATATAATAAGATGCTATAGTAAACAGTATTTTCATTTTAGTTATTTTTCTGTTACAAGATTCTGTATAAATTGAGTGTTACCTCACTGCTTTTGCCATGGAAGCCCTTCTGTAATCCTTAGATGTAAACCTTGGTTTATCCCAGGGAAGGGACCTGTTGAAGTGATCATTTTGGTTGCCAAAACTGAAGTGCTCATGGTCTGAAAGGAAAATCCCTTATTTAGTAAGGTGATTCAGGGCAGCTGTCTGCCTCACAGAGTCAGTGAAGAGGGAGATTCCTTTACAGGTGATTCTCTGTTCCAGCACTGGGCAGGAAGAGCTAGTGAGTAAGAATGTATGCCCGTGTGATCATGATGCTGAGCTCTCTTCAGGTAGAAGCACTGATGCTACAGACTGATAGAGCAGTCACTTTTCTGGCCTTTGAGATGGTTTAGCCGCATCCCCATTTCAAGCTTAAGCCACAGCATATGTAAGGACAAACTATGTGCCCACAGTTTCTGAGCGAAACACTAGGCTTAAAACATTTAGAAAATTTTGTAATTCAGAATGTGGACATTATAAACTATATCGCTTTAAGAGCTGCTTTACCATGGAAAGCTGGTCTTTTGGGTCTTTTTTATTATTTTGATACCAGGCTTGATTGAGATACCTACACATGTCTCTTGAGTGTCACTTAAAATGCTCACATATTTATGATACTGGCAGGCGTGATGTGACCCTTTAGAGCAGCAGCTGGAAGCCGGGTTCAATACCCGAGGGCGTATCAGATGGCTCCAGGAGCTTACTTACTGTCAGCTTAATGGAGTCCTAATATTCCATTGCAGTGTATCTGAGAAGCCCCCCAAATTTGCTGTTCTTATTTGCCCAAGTATGAAAGTTTTTAAGGATGATGAGTAGGAAATGAAAGTCAGAGAAAACCTTTCTGGGCATCAGTTTCCGGTAGTGAACAACTCTGCAAATCTCTGGAAATGGCATTTGTGCTTGTGCTGTATACGGGGCATTTTCTGTGCAAACTGTGCCTTTGCTTTTGAGTTTTCTCACATGGCTTCTTAGGCAGTAAAGATTCCTGATGGCTTCTTATCTGCCGTGTTTCAGCTATGTCATCTCTAGACAACTTACGCTTGCAGTCAAACGTGTTCAAACCATAGAAGAGTTGCTAGTTTAAGTTCAAGGAATATGCGAATGATGACATATTTCATCTGCCTCCATGTACCTTATGCTGTTTGCTGTCTAGCCTTATACATGAACTGAAAAATATGATAACATCACAATGTGCTCGGCACTCTTCTTGGCCACTTCTCCATAGTTCTGTAGGAGCTCACTAGGTAGGTAGTGCAGGAGCTAGACATAAACCTAGCATTTTAGATTTTCCTTAATGTCAAGAGCATTCCTTCAAGAAAGCCCACTTTATGCTTCGCTTTTTGAAAACTGAAAAAATGCTGAAATAGTTATTTTGAGATTTCCTGTACTAGTTGCTGGTACTTGTCTTATCCTTACACGTTATGAGGAAATATCTCACTGTAATTAAACCACCTTAGAGTTCTCCACCTCTCTGTAACTGGTGTAAAAAAAAAGTAATAAAAAAAGAATGGTTATGATGGTCTTGTCCATCATGGTGAGAAAGTCCCATATGCAGAGTATAGCTCCAGGCAGGGTCTGAAGGCATAGGAACAACCAAAATTGAAAGTATCTCATTCCTACACATGTATCATCAGAATTTCTGCAAAGGATTGGCTTGAGACTTATCACGGAGTTTTATCTCTTTGAAAACTTTGTCTGCTTAGTTCAATATAACTTAGAACATCCTTGCTGATTAAAATGCACCGCCAACTGTAGGTACAGTTTTGAACAGGGAGTGGGGCGCAAGATCCACTGCTCAAAAAGAGTACTTTTGAAGGTGGTTCTCTCACACTGGAATTTCTCCTGGTGTCTTCACCAGTGCCCTGCTGAGTAAGGAGCTGGTGGTTCTGTTGGTGCCTTTTCACTGGTCATGCTGATGGTTTAAACACAAGAATTTCCAGATATGAAAAAAAAGTCAAGATTTATTGTGAGCTGATCGGATGATGAATATTTGACGCTGTTCAGCAGAATCTTTAAAAGACAGGAGATAGAAAAGCTATAGCAGGCTGTCTTTCCCCAATCTATGAAACTTGACCTAAGTGTTGTGACAGGAAGAAGAAAAAGTGAAGAAGGAAAAGGAGAGGGCAACAGACAGGTAGAAGGAGAAGGGAAAGGAAAAAAACAAAACAATTCTGGCAATCTCTATATGTGGCATATTCTCACATCCTGGCATATAAGATATTTTTGTATGTGTTATTTCTGGGGACAAAGAACAATTTTTTCAAACTTTGAAATGGGAAAACTGCTACAGAGAGATTAACTTTGGTACAAAACAACTCTAGCTTCCTGAACAAATTACTGTATTTCTCAAACTTTAATAACTATTTAAAAGGATAGTCTTGGCTTTTACATTTGGATTTTCTACTGAAAAAAAGAGGATTTAAACTCAGAGCCTTGTTTGTGACAAATCTGTATTTCTGAAATAGATTTTTCTTTTCACAATAATCAGCTAAAGTTCTTACTGAATTCTGCAATGGGAGAACAAACCTATGAGGGAAACGTGTTAGCACATCTTCAACAAATTAAATGCCTTCAGAAATATTTGCGTTCATAAATACCACATACAAATAACAGGTGGGAAACTGAGTCTTTTCTCATTAAGAATTTTAATTTATTAAAAGTATCAAGCTTAAAAGAAGAATTTTTCATTCACACATAAAGCATCAGAGGTTAGCCAGTTAATTAAAATATTTTCTTCTTTTCAGTTGTTCACATAGTTTTTGCCTCTCAGTAAATCTGCTGTTGAGTTGTCTTATTTTAGCCAAACTAAAAATTATAGAAGAATTTCATTTGTCACAGGAGATGTCCGGTCAATCAAGGCATAGCAAAAATAACGTGAACACAAAATCTTCACAGCATAGTCTTTACAGCCAACAGGATCTGTACAGTCTTTATAACATACACGTATTATGACATAATAATACATGCAACTTCCACATTCACTCAGGTGGTCCACTGACATTACTCAAACTGAAAATCCTCAGGGCAGGTGCAGTGAATTTTTTTTTTATTTTTGTGTGTGTATCTTCAGGGATGAGCATGACAGAGACTAAATTTGTGACTGGAACTCTTAAACGATGCTGTAACAGTGCAATATGCAGTTGGCATGTAATCATAATTTTACATTAAATAGCAGTCTTCCACCAATGCTTTGTCCTTTGGTCCATTTTTTTACAAAAATATTTAATTCTTTTTACCTGTTGGATAGTGAGGTGAAATGATAAGAGCTGTTAGTACTCTGCAAGCAAATTCAGTTTGCTAGACTAGTCTCTGTCCAATTAATGGGGCTATAGAAATGCACGTAATAACATCTTGCTGTCCTTTAAAGCTGAATTCTTAAAAGTATAATTCTGCATTAATAAAAAAGAGAAAGGAAATGGTTTGGTATTACGTTGAAAATGGGGATTAATTTGAAACATTGGGGAAAATTCTGTCTTTAAAGTATCTAAACAGATGTCTAAAAGAATATGAGTGTCAAAAAGTCCTTTGTGCTCTGCATGTCCTCACAGCCAGGTAACGTGCCAAGAAGCTAAGTGACGGGTCAAAGAATCACATTCCCTGCCTGTGTCAGGTCGGCAGTGGGAGCCTACTTAGATTAGTGCTTGGAGAGCTCCAGGAGGCAGCTGGAGAGATCTGGGGACTGGAGTTCGTCCTCCTAGGCACACACTTGCCCTTCACTTTTCTGTTCCTGA
This sequence comes from Psophia crepitans, assembly GCA_013399095.1. NCBI lineage: Eukaryota > Metazoa > Chordata > Aves > Gruiformes > Psophiidae > Psophia > Psophia crepitans. Next base: position 27,363 of record VWZZ01005635.1, read on the forward strand.
CGATCCACTGTGTGTAGAATGTCCTGGGACACATAGCGTCTCCTGAAGCAAGCCACCTATGGTGTGTCTTTAAAGTGTCATTACTGAGCAAAAGAGCTAGAGATACTATTTCTGCATCCAAGGGAAGCAACAACTACGTGTGATTAGCAGTCTCATGTCCATAACCATGTTCGCATGCCTCCAAACCTGAGAAATCAGGTATGTGCTTTGATATCTTTTTTAAATAAGTAGAAATGTCCAGAAAATTGTATTTTCAGCCATCCATAATATTCCAAGAGGTTGAACTGTCAATGATCCAGAGCAGTACTGCCCTGATCTACACTGATGGTCCTGCACAGTACGATCCTACACTGCACATTTCTGACGCTGCCCTGCAGAAAGAGCATGCCTGGGATAGCCATGGAATAGAGCTCCAGATAACTGCCTTTGGTGTTTGGGGTTTTTTTGTTTGTTTGTTTGGGGTTTTTTTTTGTACTTTCCATGTCTCTCCTGACTGCATTTTGTTATGCATTTTTTGATACCTGCTCAGTCTGTATTGTTTTCCTGCACTAATAATTTTAAAACATTTTCTTTGTCCACCCTGCAATCTCTTGTATCTCTTGCTTTGACAAGGTACTAATATTCTTGTGTTCCCTTTTTTAATCTACTGTTTCTTCCTTGCTTTCAGTATTTTTTTTTAAATCTGGCACTGCTTTTCTTCTTTTATTTGTTTACCAGGTACCTTCTTTTTCCATTAAATCCCTATCTCTTTCTTCATTTTCTGAGCTCAACAGAAACATGCGGACAGCATCTCTTGCTCACTGTAAAATTCCGGATGGGGTTGCCTTACGCAGAGCTCCCGGACAGCGTGCCGCCTAGGTTAGACCGGTGTGGTGAGTCCCGGGAGGAGTGCGGAGCTGTAGGAGCCCGAGCGAGCGGCAGAGGGAGCGGTTTGCACAGCCACGGCCCCGCCGCCGGGGCGCGGAGGGGCGTAGCGAAAAGAGGTGGCTAAAGCAAAATGGGTAAACTGCCTAAATAGAAAGCACCGCCTCCAAATCGCCGCATTTCTTAGTTTGTGAAAAGTTCGGGGAATTTGGGCGGCGGGAACACGGAGATAATGGTTGGTTGATTAGAAGAGTGAGGCATGAATGAGGAGGTGACTTTAATTGACGGTGGTGACATTTATCTTCATGATTGCTACAAATCAAATATTGATGAAGAGAGATTAAGTCTTTAAAAGGGAAATTTATTTCATTACTGGAACACGTAATTTTTCATACCACTTAATTAGCACGTGAACTGAAACGATACATCTTGCTGAAATGCTTATTGGTTGACACGTCACCGCTAGCTATGGAAATGAAGTAAACACATGGTGACAACAAACAACTTATAAAAGCCGACCTATGTAATGAGTAATTAGTTCACTGGTAGTGCCTGGAGCATTATGAATCTCATTTCAATCAGTATGTTCTGAGCGAGCACAGGGTAAGAACCTCTAGATGTTTTTGTAGAAAGTTTGTTCTTAATGATTCTAAAGTTTTTCCTGAAGTGCTTTCCTGGGAATGAATGGGAAAGGCAGGCTGACTTACTCACTGGGCCATCTGCATTTTGCAGGCATTGATCGTTAGGTGTAATGAGCTCTAAGAAAGGTGTGGACTGCGCTGAAGTGTTCAGCTACTGGTTTCCCCACTTTTTACCGTTAATCGAGAAGGGTGAACACAGATGAGATACAGACAAAGTGGACTGACCTGAAAAACAGCCCAGCAATTGAACTGAACCAAAAGAGCCTGCAATTGTGTTTGGTGTCTTTCCTTCCTTCCACAGTTTACTGAAATTAATTCTCAGTTCCATTAAAAATAGGGCTGCTGGGGAACAGCCCTTTTGTGCCTCTAGATCAGAAACAAAATTAATGGGCTTGGTTATTATCAGCTAAAAAATAATTACTCAAACTAATTGTGGGGAGGTGTCAGGGTTCAACAAAAAGTCAATATTAAGAACAATACCTTTCAATGTGCCTTGTTAATGATTCAAATATTAATTTATAGATTGGCATTGTTCTAGGACGCCATTTTAGATCAAAGCAGAAAACAAAAGAAAATTATAGAATAGTGTGTAGTTTTCAGAAAGCATATTGTAACAAAGTTTATTAACAGTAGGCGATACTAAATCACAACCTAAACCACACCCAATGGACTTCTGGGTAAGTAATCCAATCTGTAATAGGTACAGATTGGTTGAAACTTGGGTGTAGTAGGGAGGCTTACTGTTGTTGGTCTTTAGGTCATGCCAGATGCAAAGTAATATTTACCTAGACTGTTGTCATTGGGATGGGTAGTGAAAAGATATTTTTCTATATTGAGAGGGTGGTTACTTTTCTCACTATATCAAAACCGTATTATAAACTGTGGACATAAAGTACTCATGTAATGCATAGAAATACGTCTACAATTCAATACGAAGAAGATGGAACCACCCAGCAAATCCATCTGAAAACTGTCGACATCGCTTAATTACTGTGTATTTGTTGAGGACCTACAACAATAAAACTCAGCATGGTCTTGGTCATTAGGAACTACTTTAAGGATATCTAGTAATGACATTCAAAGAGAGAATACACAAACAACTTTCTTACCATAATTAATTGCAGAAATATAGTAATTTCAGAGTAGCTGCAGCTGAGGGAGGGAGGCCTATGGTGCTTGGTACCATATTGAGACAGAATGCTTTTCCTAAAAATTACCTCTCAAGCTGGGAACCATCAGTGAGCAAAATCCTACAGGTATTGTCATCTAATAAAATAGAAGTATAAAATCAAGTGTCGGACACCTGAGACTCTTATTTTAATAGTCTGTTGCAGTCTGAAATTAAGGGTTGGAATCAGCCAAATTTGTATTGTCCTCAGAAAGGGAGGTAATGTTTTCATCTTAATTTCTTTTTTTGACTGGAGTACATATAATTCAGATCTTAACAGAAAATTAAATTTTCAAAAGAGAAAGGAAATTTAAGTTTTTAGCAGTGAAAAACATTAAAAGTGAAGGATTAAGGGATAGCAAAGACTGTAGGCACTGGCCCTGTCAAAAGAACATGAAGATTAACATAAAGATTGCTATGTTATGTCATTTAGTCTGGTCAACATGTACGTCTACATTGGAGGGAGGTGACTGGTGGATGATCCACTAGCTATTTTTGGATCTAGGCGCTGTAATTATTTTGATATAGAATTAAGAAAGCCAGTTCTTGTGACTTGTTTATACAGATATGGGGTTTGAAAAAGATAATATGATACTAAATATATGAAGGAGTATTTGTGACAGACTAAGTGTTCAGAAGTGTTTTGCCAGCATGTGTCATTTTTAGGATTTTTTAAAAGTTTGAGGCAGTTCCTTCTATATGGGGGGAGCAGTTTTATAGTGGGGGTTAATAGTTTATCTTGGATTGACTGATGTGATCAGAGAAACATCAAACAGTGTTTCAGAAGGCTGACCTTCTTTAAAAAGAGACATCAGACTGCAGACAACATCCCAATATCATGATGTAAATGGCTGAAGTATTTGCAAGAACAAGACTGAGAGACAAGCTTTATTCAGACATGTTGCTATACTTGCATCATCTTCACCCACAGCAGTATTTTCATCAACAGTAGGAATTTTCACTGATTTTTGAGCATCAAAAAACATCTCCTATATGCGCCACCCCAAGGTTAATTAAGATAATTGTCTAATGAAATCTTTTTAATGTGAGGTGTATCAGTGACCCTTTAATCATCTATGTTAACTCTCACCACTGAACTGTCTCCAAAATATGCTCCAAAATACAGAGTTCACCTGGTAGTATATGTATTCTGAAGATATTTTTTCCGAAGAAAATAATGTGTGATGGAATTAGCAGTCTGCTAATGCAAATTGACTAAAAAGCGTATATTCAACTTTTTGTATGTTTTCAAAAGGATGTCAGGTTTGTGGTAACTGAACAGTCAAAATGACTGGCACAATGTTTTTTCTCTGCTTTTTCTGGCAATTGATAGCTTATCATTTGGTAGATGCTTTTGGCAGGCTTCAAAAGAGATTGGAACCTCCTGAAAGAAATGGTGAAACAGTATTTATAATTAGATCTTCCCAAGAGCAACTACTACTGATAAAAGTAGGTATTTTCCTTTGGCAGAGGTGTTACTTCCCCGTTACTGGTCCCCAAAGAGCCTTCCTTGCTCTGACATCCATTGTTCTAGACATTCATCTAAAGTATCTTTGGTGCATTCGTTGTTACTGTTTCTGCAGTCACCATGTTATATTTCTGTAATTAGCTGTCAGCACACTACCAGTAGTATTTACCTTGAAAAGAATTTGTAGTAGCTTAAAAAGATGAAGGTGGATGTTATTGCTTGTTTTGTATGTTGACTTGTGTGTCAACTTTAAAACTTTATTCATCTCCCAGGAACCCACTGTTAGTAGGAATGTCATGAGATATCCATGTGTTTGCCAAATAACAGTAATTATGCAGTTTCTAAAAGCTCTAAGGGACCAATGGTTAGGAAAGGGAGGTCCAACATTTGAGAGAAATGGTGAATGCATGAATATCTACTTAATAAACATTTGCACACACGCATACCAGTTAAAGAAAACTCTTCCATTCCAATGCAAAAATGTGGTAAGGGCTGGCACTCAGGTTTGTCCTTTGCCTAACTGCTTCAGAATGTCATTTGTCCCTTCTCTTTGATCAGACAGGGTATTTCACTCATACTTTCCAGGTCATATTGGGGTGCTTTTCTACAGGCTGTTAAAAATTGTCTTGCTCTAAACTATACGGATATACCAAACCTGGCCTGAGAATCAGGTGCTGTCCATTCGGAGCAGCATGGAGTTAAGAACCAGTATTTACCAGGCTAAATTTAGCTTCTGCCAAGCTGTGTGACTGTGGTTAGAATGACAAAACTTCTTTAAATTAGCATGATTGCTGGCACTGTTGCTGAATGGTGCTGAGTATGAGCAGACATGTATACTTGAGGGTATCTCAAACATCATCACAGCAGACTTTCATTATGAAATGTGGTTTCCATTTCTGTTACTGTAATTTGTTTAAAAGCTACCTTTATTTATAAAGTACCTTGATAGGAGATAACTGAACTTTAGGTGAGGCCTTGTGTTTCTGACTGATTTTTATCAGAATTTACCCAGTACCACGACAAGTGCTGTCCGGTGTTATACTTCAAAAATATAAGAAACTTGAAGAATAGACCTTTGATTGGCAACTTTTGGTATCTAATGTGTCTCTTCACGTTAAACACAAACTGTAATATGTGTCAGTAATGGATGCTCCGAGTGGGGATTTACTGACTCTTACTGGCACTGCCAGGTTTCTTGTATAAAGTGTATACAGATTTGAGTGGGCTGTGATTGCCCTCTCCAGGATGTATTTATATCACAGTAAATAAACAGAACAGATAAATACTCAACTCTGATTACTAGCTGTCCTAGACTGTCCAGAAGTCAGAGATTTTTTCCCTGAATAGAAAAAAAAAACATGACGAGACATCAACAGTGCAGAATGAACCTCTTTCATTCCAGGATATTGATGAGGGGGAAAACCCAAAACAGATCATGGAGAAGGTGTACTCCCTTTTTTTCCAACCAAAATAAACCAAATGAAAACCAGGAAAAATGATGATTTCTATGGGTCAGCCTAGCTCAACACAGGTAGCACCACAGCTGTAGGGTTTTTTTAAGGGCTGGATGCGGGCCATCCTTTTCCTCATTATACAGGTATGCAGCAGAACCATAGGATGTCAAACAGAGCCTATTCTTGACCTTCCAGAACTGATACTGTAATCACAGATCCCCTCTGGGCTGCTTTTATTGCAAAAATATTTCCGACTTTCACTGAGATACACTAATTTTCTTTCTTATTCTGCAACCTAGTGACAGGCTGTTACTTCTTCAGAGAAATAAAGGTACGTATGACTTAATCTTTGGCTGAATGTTTTCACCTTTTGGCTGCTCCTCTCCCATCTGTTGAAGTCAACTGCCTGAAATGAAGAAAGAGACAGACAAGAAGGGAGTGAGGGAACGGAGGAAGAATAAGAATAATAGTACTGCAGCTTCGAATGAAGAGAAACAGAGGAGACACCTGTCCACCCAGCAGTCCACCCAAGAAGGCTTCTAGAAGTTGCCAGCTGTCTTACTGATTTCAATATGTAGCTAAATACTAATACTAATTAATGCTAATTTAGCATTAATGTTCTTAAAAGCTTACGGCGGCCTTTAACCCGTTCTTTGGAGAATTCAAATCCCAGAGTACAGCATATTAAAAACTGGCTAACTAAATCAATTTGATAATTTCTTTGATATAATTTTAACTTTTTATCTGGTGCCATCTTTACATTAAGGATGAGTGCACTGCTTATTGCTCTTTTGGGATCTGACTTGGATTCATTACATTGAGCCCTAATCCTTCTTGCATTCAAATAGAGTTGTATCAGTAATCAAAACAGAAGGATAGTAAAATAGAAGCAGCACATATGGTAATAAATCCCATGAAAAGAACACAGACTGTAGCATAAATCTACCATCTGCTCTAAGATTTACAGACTCCCTTTTTGCTTACTAGATGACAAACAGATTACTTACCCTGTTAGCTCAAAATAAAAGGGATTTTTCCACTGCCTAGTAAAACAATTAGCTGGGTTGGAATTTGCCTCATACCTAAGTTTGCCCATCTGAACCTCCTCAGGGTGTGGAAGAAGTCTAAGGTGTCAGTTCTCCCCTCCCACAAACAGAGGTATTACTCGAGAGTCATTGTAACAGCTAGTGATTTCTCAAAGCATGGTGAAAGGAAGGGGCAAACATTTCTACTAATAAGGCAAATCAGCTGTACACCCACATTTACAGTTTAGAAAGGCTACAGAATGCGAGCACAGCAGTTTTCTTTAGCTCAATACTTCGCTGTGCTGTAGCTATTTTTTTGCAACTGGGACATCTGCACAGTGGGGCCCTTTTGTTCCAGGTGTTGTCCAGCAACCTAACTTAGTTGCTTCTACATATAAGTCAGATATACCTCTGTGCAAAAAGACGTCACTTCAGTGCTTTGTATTTTCCAAGACGTCACTTAAAAGTCCTTACTTTTGCGCTGGAGTTTCATGCGGCAGAGCAAGGCTGGAAGGAAGCTATTTTCCACCTCTTCAGAAGTAAGAGTGATGTGCGTGCATTTCACAGATGCCTGCTCCACGCCCATGCATTTGCTGAAAGGACTACTGGAAACATGTGGAAGAATCTTGGTCTCTGTAGGAGGAATCTGAATCAGTATCTCCAAACCTTAACTCTTCTGTTTCTACCCTCTGCTAATTGTGATCAATTAACTGGAGGACAGGAGTCGGTGAGCAAGGACAACAGTACTTCTACAACAAGTAGAGTACAACAGGAGGACAGTACTCTACAACAGTAGAGTACAACTGGAGGACAGGAGTCGATGAGCAAGTACAACAGTACATCTACACTGCCTCAAGTTCTGGAACCAGCAATTGTGGTCTTAATGAGGCTTCGTCGTCCCACTGGAATATCCATTCAGATTAATTTTTCACCTCTGAATATAACATAATTGGCAGTATTGGTATTTCAGAAGCCTACATTTGACTCCAGAGTTATGACCTCAGACTAAAAGTGAGGAACTTCCAGTCTTTTCTCTGAACTCTCCTTCCACGTCACTGATCTGCATTCTCATTTGGATGACACATAGGTTTCAAGGACAGAACCACAGCTGCGGAGAGAGGAATTAGAATCTGAAAGGCCTGATCTGCAAAACTGCTAAGCACACAAAATTTAAGCAAGTCCTAACAGAAATCTTTGAAACTCAGAAAACACAGGGAAAATGGTTCACCTTCAGTAAGAAATCAAAACAAAAAAAAACCCCAAACACCAAAAGAAAACGGAAAAGAGAGCGAGAGAATGTTTAGGTACTAGGTAAAATTTTAAGACACATTAAAAATGCACAGACAGACTGTTAACCTGTTTGGTTGAACTGTTATTTCCATAGCATTTTACACTTACCTTTCTTAGAATGTTTTCTCATTGGTTTGGAAGTCTTGTACACTTACAAACTGAAAGCATCTTAAATAAGACAGTATTTTATTTGTTCTTCTGCCTCCTTGAAAGTTTCCACTAGAAAGCTCACTTGTTCTACTTTTTCCTTGTTTGAGAATTCTCAGGCTCATATGAAAGTAGAAGGTGGATGGGAATAAAAATTTTCCATTCTGAGTACATCCTTTTCATCTCTAAGATACTTCTCTTTTAAATGCAGCTTTAGCGGTAATGCCCCAAATGGTTTTAACTTTTAGATAAGCAACAAGAGCATGGATCATAAAGACGTACCTAAGTCAGTCAGCCTTCTCTAAATCCAGCCATTTTCTTTCGGTCAGAATTTCTTTGAGAATTCAGGAGGCTTCAGATTAGGTTTTTTTCTTCTTCTGTTTTCTGCAAATTTTGATGAAACGCTGGAAGACTTTTGCTGCATCAGAGACTGGCTGGCTCTCTGAAACTCTTGACAAGTGTGAACAGGAATGTTGGAAAAAACTCTTGATACTGTTTACCATGCAGCTATTATTATCGTTGCACAAAAATGATTGGGAATTGTTCATGCAAGGGTTTAGATTATATATGTCACTTCCTTGCAGAGAAAAACAATGAGCACTTCCATTTTTCTTTCAGTGTAATGACTACCTAATACATCCGTTGTCTTAATGATTGTCATTCTGTTACAGGAAGTAGATGTAGCCATTACACTTCATCTACAGAGACATTTGCATCACTGTCTAGATTACACCAATGCTTAACCAAGAGTACTACCTCAAACAGTTCTAAGGGGCTAAAGAACCTTACTGTTACTATCAAATGTCTTTTTGAAACCCACTAGTAAATTGAGCAGTGCAAAGGAACACTCCTCAGCACTGAAATTCAATTGTACATGCTGTGAAATTTTCAGTGTGATTCCTAGTATATTTTGGGCCCATGTGAGCTCGCAGTATTCCAAACAATTTCTAAGCCCAGTTTGTGATATACTATGGATCATTTCCACTAAGCAGTTTGTATGTGCCTATGCTGCTATAGAGTCTAAGATAATTTAGTAGTGTGGAAGTGAGCTGTTCTCGCCTGGTTGACGTCAGCAACAGGTCACAGGCATACTTAAATAAACTTATGATATATCAAGAGAGACTTGATCAGTTTGTTTAGCAGTGTAATGAAGCCTAGTAACAATCTCACTTTGTAAGGTTCACTGATGCCCCCTTTCACAGTAACCATCCAGAATGACCTTGGCTCCTTGACGTCTGACTGGGCATCCTAAGATCAGCTGATACACAGATCTGCTTACCTCCTATCCTCAAGTCTCAACCAGAAGTGATGATGCTCACTGTAACAAAATCTTTGCATACTAATGCACAGAAAGTGTTGCCAGCCTCTCAGTCACAGGATTTACTAGTGTGAAAGCATTGATCCTGCTTCTTAAAATGCATCTGTGAGTGCATGTTCTCACTCAAACTAGGCAATAAAAAACAAGCTAAAAGTGCAAAAGCACACTAAAAATCACACGCAATACTCATTATTGCAGGAAACTTCATTAGGCGTTTTGAGAGAGAAATCCCAGACATAAACCACGCAGAGTAAAAGTCATGTTTCTGAATATCACTCTAAAACAGGTGCCTGCTCTATGTGTACCCACTCAGTTTAGGGCAACTAGTAGAGATGCTGAAAGTACAATCTACTCTGACTTAATGTACTCTGGGAAGATAATTTATCTTTACTGGAAAAATATTGCTAATATAGTGATGTACCTGAGTGAAAATGATTACTTCATTCTCAAGGGCAATTTCCTACTTGTTTAAATATAAAAATATCAAAGAAACTCTTGAACACATAGAAAGCAAGAGACTTAATTGTTAATTACATCTGTCTAAGTTAAATAGATTCTGCAGAAGTCTGAGATAAGTAGTCAGACATTTCACATCCTCACTAGTGATGGAAGTGGAATTCCTTCTTTAAGACCAATTGAAATCTATTTTGCCTTAAATCCTAAATGGCACTGAAGCACTGACTGAAGTCTTGAGTTTCATATCATAACTTCTGGTAGTAAAGGCATCCTTTATCCATTATACTGATGTCTTCCTACATTCTAGAGCAGTTTCTTCTTCCTGGGTAACACAGTATTCTGCTTGTCACACACTACGTCTTTGGAGCTGCAGATTCTAGCTGAAAGAATCAAAGAGCCAAGTAAGGAAGGTACAGAATCAAGAGTAGCTGAAAGTTCATTGCCAAAATTGTGGGAAGATCTGGAAGTATTTCTGAACAGTATTTCTTACTCTTGTCCGGAAAACAGTTTTGAAGACTTCAGTAATTTCAAGGATTATCTTTTTGAAGATTTCAGTTGCAAAGTTCTCTTTCCTTCCCGCTAAAGGTCATTAATACAAGGTATAAATCAATTTTCAGTGGAGATCACATACTAGTGTAGTGTCTGTCCATTGACAATATCTGTGTTAGCTTTTAAGCTGCTTATTATTTTTATCTCTGTGCATATTTCCTTCATGCACGTTATAACCTTCTAAGTTATGCTAAAATTGCACAGGGGTGTGTAGTGGTTTCACCTTGG
>VWZZ01005638.1:0-54527 GCA_013399095.1 Psophia crepitans
CCTGGCCAGAGCCAGGACAAGCATAAAGAAAGTATTTTCCATTTATGAATAGAGGAAAAAAAAGTCTGTTTAAAAAAACATGGAATGACACAGAGGGTTTTTGAGTTTTGTAGCCCTGTGCTGTAGCAAATTTGCTGAAAGAAAATAATATAAATCAAAGTCAGGAAAGTGCATGTCAGTAGAGCAAATAGAAGGAACTTACTGTGCATGCCTTAAATATCTCCTCCCTTTCTAAGGAGACAAATGCAGTAAAAGATGTATTGGAAACCATTTTCTTTTGTCAATAAAATATTTTTTCTCTTTATACATTATTTTAAGGCAAAAATGGTCTTCTTACTACCACTGAAGAGCTACTGTCTTTCATTGTATAGATCCATAAAATGTGTAAGAACCAAACCCTTTTCAGGCTCCTTCTTAACTTATGGATATCATAGGAATTTTAGTGCTTGAACACATCGTTGGACTGTCGTACATAGAGCTTTCATTTCACTGCTGTCTGTGTGGTCATAGAACCATAGAATCATTTAATGGTTTAGGCTGGAAGGGACCTTAAAGACCATTTAGTTCCAACCCCACTGCCATGGGCAGGGACACCCTCTACTAGGGTGTAGGCTCCCTTTAGGTACTGGAAGGCTGCAATAAATTGTCCCTGGAGCCTTTTCTTCTCCAGGCTGAACCACCCCACCTCTCCCAGCCTGTCCTCATAGGAGAGGTGCTCCAGCCCTCTGATCATCTTCATGGCCATCATCTGGACTCATTCCAAGAGGTTCATATCTTTCTTGTACTTGAGCATGTTTCCTACTTATTGCCTATGACACTATGAGGTTTCTGGTTACCTTTCTTAACTGATTGTTAACTGATTGTACCTTCCTAGCCCTTTACCACATGCGAAACTGCTAATAAAGTATGTATCGGCTTCATCCTGCAAACCAATGCAACATTGCTGTGAAGTCACAGAACTGCTCTATGAAGCAGTTTCTAAACGAACAGCAATTTATTTATGTGCAAATAATGTGCTCTGAGAAATATAGAGAGGGGTTAGCTGTTGAATTCAGAAGCGTATTGTCAGAAATGCAGGGCAGTTGCAACCTGACTTAACTTTCATATAATTTTACTCATAACAGCCTTTCTTTAGCATCATAAATCTGGGGAAAAGCAATTCTCAAGTGTATAGTGGAAATGACAGATGACTTAATGAATCTGGAAGCTATAACTATTATTCAAAGTTTCTTTTCTCATCCCAGATAAAACTCTTGTGAAGATCTGTGTCTTGTTTCTAAAAGTTTCCTGTCTGAGTTTCAAAAGAGTTCTGACGTGAATAATTTTTGCATAAAACACTGTTCAATTGAATTAATTCATCCCACTTAATTACTAAATTAACACTAATTCAGTTTAAGACTTCAATGTGACTTCATTAGGGAAAAACTTGAATATACAGTGTAAAAATTTACAAATGTCTCTTACTTGAAGAGTGGTAGACATTCTATACAGCAGAAATTATTGAACCTTTTGGAACAATTGTTCAATGTTTATATTTCTTGTGGCCCAGTAAAAACTACATTGTCAGGTTTGTGACTGAGGATATTCTGAATAGATGAGATTGTTTCAGAGCATTTACTTCATTGACAATTGGTCACCCAAAGACCGCAGACTGTGAACCACCACTCTACAGAGTTTCATTTACATATAAATATAATTTCTATTCAATGTAGACTAATCTGCCTACAGTCTTGCTAATAAAGGGAACCTGCACCCATCTTCTAGGATCTGTGGGCTTGTGTGTATATGCATTCAAGAGGATAGCCTATAATGCTTTTTGTGGCTGCAGCTGCAGTAATGGCATGGGTAAAGGAAGAGCAAACTGTTCTAAGATCTAATCTTGAATATCTCTGGGGAGAAAAAGAAGAATATTGTTAAGGCCAGGAGATATAAATTTTCAAAAGCAAAACCACTGGAATATGGCCAGGATAAATGCACAGACAAACAGCAAAACAGACTAAGAAGAAAGCCACAAAGGAAAACGAGACAGATCCTGTAGGCAAAATTTCACAGCCTAGGTAGCACCTTTACAGCTGATGGGTGTTTCTCCTCAAGTGTCTGCAGACACAAAAAAGGTAATAAGCTTGAAAAAATGTGTGATTTTATACTGGATGTCTAAATTCTGCAGTCTCAGTCTCAAGGAAAGCACTTGCTTGATGAAGAGTCCTAAGCTGACAGTGGTCTGCTTTACAGTCTGGTCAGATGAATGAAAAGCTTTAAGCTCCTTCAAGTGCCCAGCCCTGCAAATTGTCAAAGTCCATTTCAGACGAGCTGTGGTGTATAAGGCATGTTGCAACTGCTTCCTGTCATGCTGTTTCCCAGTCAGTTTTAGAAGTCAGCCAATATGGTGTGCTATCTGAAATGCTATAGTAATTATGTGTTATTTACAGTAACCAGAATTGGCACATGCATGTCTGAAAGTGCTGGCTAATAACCAGATTTCTTCAGTGCGCACTGTGGGTTGCTTCTGAACACTCAAGAGAGTATAGAAAGAAAATGTTAACAAGGAAATAAGAGGTCTATTTTGCATCTTTCTAGATGTGACTTTCTGTTCAGATGTCTAGATATTATCTGCAGACAAATGTGAAAGGTTGTGAGGTCACCTGGGATACTTTTGAAAGCCTAGAAGTTAGACAGGACATTACATTGCCACATGCTTGCTACCTGAAAAAGCAGAAGTTGAATATGACCACTGAGAGAGTCAGCTGATAAGCACCAATATATAGAGACGACAGACTCAAGTGTGGTCCTTGATTAAGAACTGATCACGAAAAAATTGAGAGAATACACATATAGAGAGCATTGCTGGTGAAGACCGAGGTTAATTTGTTTAGTGAAGGTCAAGAATTTTATATAATTAAAGGTAACACTGAAAAAGGAGTTTGAGAGACACCAGTGGAAGCAACAGTTGCCCAGTGGCACTCAGGACCATGTTGCTTACAGGCTGATGTACCAATTAATTTATTTTTTTTTAATATGGGGGAGGTACAGAGTAGCTACCAGCTACACTAAATGTTGAGCAGTGGTAACAGCAGTTTCTGTTTGAAATCAGTTCCAGGTCAAATATTTCTGCTTCCTATTGTTTTCTTCTTTCCTTGTGAGTTCTGTGTCACCACAAACTCTCCTGTCCTGAATGTACTCAGTACAAATATCACAACTATTAATAAATAAAGACAGGTTTTGCTGTTTAGGTAGAATATCAGATGATTTCTTTCTTTGACAAAGAAACTCCATTTATTTTTTCTGATGCAATCTATGTTCTGGAACATATGTGTTGCTGTTGCAAGCATGACACCATTTTGGTTGTACTTCAGAGGTGTTCACTTTGCCAGCTCTAATGCAGTTTTTAACAGCTTGTCTTTTTGTGACATATTGCAATTATGCCAAACTATGTAATCACTTATTTCACATTGAAGTTTCAAGTTTTTCTATGATACACAGCCTTGAAACTTAAAATTCCACTACTCAGTAAAGCAATTAACTGCCTTCTGGGGGTGAATTTCACAGAAAAAATAATGATTATTCTTGAAAAAAAAAAATTTAATGAACACAGCTCCAGAGATATTATCTCCATCTCACTGAAGTAGGTGGGAGTTTTGCTACTGACTTCAACTGAGTCAGGCTTTTGCCTCAGGACAAGATGCTTCTCTAATGAATAATAATGAATGACTAAGAAAGACTAAGCTGTGGACAGTCTTGCTGAAAAAATCCATTTAAAAGATTATTATACATGTTTTCCTCTGCAGGATCTCAAGCTTACATACGCTTAAGTTGCTCCCATGTTTTTTGATATGGTACCATGGCCTGTTAAACAGTCATAATCCATTTTTTTTGGTTGGTGAAAGTAGTGTGTGGGATTCACAGATATGATTTTTGTTTAGCTTGAGAAGCAAAAATTTTACAAAATGAAAATAATAAAATGTAAATGACTGTTTCAAACTCCTACTCAAACATATCCAATTATGAAGTAGCTTGCTGCATTTTCCCAGCACTGAAGTCAAATCCCTTGAGAATTTTTTTTATAAATCAAAAATACCTATGAAACTTTTAATATTAACAGAATAAAAATGTTTTCCCCTTAGATGTGGAGGGAACTTAAAACATGAAAGGTTAACAATAATTAGAGAAGTAATTGTATTTCTTGGTAAAAAGTCCAATACAGGTAAAATTTGTTAATTATGTATCATTCCCTAGGAATATTTTCTTTTTTGAGGGTATGAAAGAGCTTTTGAAGAAGTTCAAAACTGTGACCCATGTCCAACACAGGAGTGGAATAAAAGTAAATAGATTAAGGCACTTGCATCATACCAAAAGAAGTTTCTAATGATCAGGTTTAGATGGCCACCTAGTTGCCTGATTACATATTTTAATTTTATGTATTCAGGATTCTTGGAGATAAATTTTAGTGGCTTGAAAATTGAAGTGACATAGATTCTTTGTTTTGCATGTGTGGCTTGAAGTATTGTCTTGCCTCAGCGTCTTTCCACTGTAATAAAAGTGGTCATCCTGCCTAAGCTCTGCATTTATTCCCAGGTTAGAGTTCAGGCATAGTCTGTTACATCCTGTTTCAAAGAGCTGTTAGGATAATTAAAATAAAACTGAGGAGAGTAATTATTTTTAGCATGTCACTAACTAAAGAATCAAACTGCTAAAAATGTTGCTTGAGACAAAGACTCAATTTTGTAAAAAAAATATGCACACTGCAGCATTTGATTTGTGCATGTCTAATCTTTAAGTTCTCTTTCATCTACAAAATAGATGTTTCAGAAGAGTGAGCCCAAGATCTGCATACTTCCTAGAGAATTCCAAAGAACTAGAAGTGAGCCCAAGATCTGCATACTTCCTAGAGAATTCCAAAGAACTAGAAAATATGAAACTTCCAACATGCGGTTGCTTTGAACTTCTGACCCTCTCTAAGGTTTAGTTACCTGATTCCATACATCAGACAGATGCTTTTCACCCACACGCATATAATATTTACCCACTGATAGGACTTGGATAGAAGAGCGCAATGCAACCCTTTGTCATTTAAAATAGGTCAGATAAAATGGTGATCCCAGCCCATGTTTCTGGAAATGCCTAATGACTAGAGCAATAGCCATCTTTTTCTGGTGTGAGGCAAACTCTTGGTACCACATGTGCACCTGTATAAAAAGAAGGAGGCCGCACAGTGCCTAAGTTTGTAACCCAGTCAGTAGGTATTTTCCTAGAAAGGGAAATCTGACTGGTAACCGTTACCTAGCTTCTACATTTTAATTATATAATTCAATAACAAATAAGAAACCTAACTTCAGGAATCCAAACACCCTATGCCCACTCAGAGACCATGCAACCACGTTCTTTCCTCCTTGCTTTATCTGTCTTTTGTAACATTGTGAATTTTCCATCTCCTTATAGTGGTAAAGCTTATCTCTACACAGTGGCCTACATTCATTAATAAGGATATTAAGGGGATAATATTCCTGCCACCATTTTATACATGGCTGGGAGGTAGAACAGGTTGCTCCTATCAGATGGGTTTTGTGTGAGCGCTTTAACCATGAAACTATTACTTAAAACCCTTAGCACTGACAGCCACCATGCTTTAGAACGCTAAAATGGTCTTTTACAAGATACCTAAACCCTTATTATAATTTGAGATGACTTCACAGCATGCCTATTAAATCTGGCAGTTGGGCATTAGTGTCTATTGTACCTACTATGAGAGGGTTATGCATCTCACTCCTCTAAGAATAGCTACATATGCATGAAAAAGGTGGGTAATGGTGCTTCTTATGGTAGTAGAGAAGTCCTACAGCTACATTAGATATATGCAACAAAGAACTTGAGGATTGGTGGTAACTGAAAGCAGCACATGATTTCTCAGCTGCTACACAGGTAAATTAACTCCCAGCAGATCCTTCTAAGGGTCAGTGGGACGTGAGAATGGATTATGTCCCTGACAAAGCAGCATTACCTACCTAATAAGGAAGGAGGTAATGACTGGACCATTATATCCAGTAATATTTCCATATGCAACACACAGTGTGTTGAATCCATAATTGGTGGAGTTCAGGAGAAAGAACATGAAAATTTTTAACTAAATTAGATCCTGTTAGGCATGGGATGGCCATGTCATACACTCAGCAGTTTCTTACCAAAATGAATTTTTAGGGTTACCACAAGTTCTAGGAGTGTTTAAAGTTTACTATATTTTTTTCAAACACCTGCGTAGTTCTTTTAGAAACAGAAAGCAAAGCGGTAACAAGTATTTCCAATTTAAAAAAAAAAAAAAGTTTAAGTTTCATGGCTTCGCAAGACCGTAGTAAATTTTTTTTCAGAATTGCTGCTTAAGTCCTACCTTAAATTCCAGACGGTTCATATTCCCAGCTGGCCAGAGGGGCTCTAGTCCTCCAGTCTCACTCAAGACACTGATTCAAAAGATCACTCACCTAGGTCTCCTAAGTAAGCAGTTAGAGGCACACGCCGCAGGCATATATAATTTTACCTTTATGAAATGTTGACTTTATCTGTGTGTGAAAATGATACCTTTAATGATGATACAACACAAAACTACAACAAACTATTCCAGTCTACTCTTCCTGTGGTAGTAACCACTAGGCTGTTCCACCTCCTCCATCACTAATGTGGTTTAGAACCAGATAAAATAGTCTTTGTCTATTTTGCTGTTTGTGTCAGCATGCTGTAATTTGGTAAAGCATGTGCTTTCTGATAATCCCTATTACTCTCTCAGAATCCTAAACTTAAATTCTCTATTTATTTTCCCTTTCAGAGACACAAGAAACATATATTTGGAGCTTAAACATTATTTTTGGTTACTTGATTATTTTGTTCAGTGTCAGTAGTAACAATCTAGTCTATATTACTGTACTTGTAGTGATCGTTAAAACATCTCTGTTCGCTTATCCTTGGGGATGTCTTTTTCTTGTCAGTGTGGGACCTTTATGCTCTTGCTCAGCTGACTTCATTATCAAGTTCATTCCAGCTGAAAACACAATAACCTACAATATGGAACTTGTTGTAATGCTCCTTTTTATCCATTGCTTCTTTTTTAGTTTAGAGGTCTATAATAAATATCATGAAAATTGCTTTATAAGAGTCTCTCACCTGCTGCTGCAGTATGTCTGGTACTTTATTTCTTCTTTGGATTCTTATACCAACTTAGGTGGCCTCGTCTGGCCTGCATTGTGATAGCAGAACACTATCTTTATTATAGGTAATGTTGAGAACTTAGTTCTTTTTACAAGGTTGACTTTTTAACTGTTCAAAAATTCACATGCTATACTGGATTGCCTTACAGCTTGGTATCCTCATGTGGTTTCCTCTTCAAAATTTGAGAACACATGAATAAAGCAATCTCCTCCCAGCTTGCTCTCTCTCACCACAACTTTTCACAAAATCAACAGATTATATCAATGTTTTTCTGCACAAAATAAAGATCCAGCTATGGCTCTGATCACGCCCAAATCCTTTTAACCAGGAAATTATCATTCCACTGAGTGGATCTTCCTCATTGTGCATTTGTGGAAGCAAAACTGAAAATTATATAAAAAAAAAGAATGTTGTTCTAAAGACAAACATGAACTTAACACATACCAAGAAGTTATTTTCCACTATGGACTGAGTAACTGAAAGGCTATCTAGCTTAGAAATGTTGCACAACCGGACAGTTCTGAAGGGCATGCTACTGTCCCTGATTCTGAACTAGTCAGTATGAGTCTAGCTTAGCTTCTCTACACACTCTAGAAACCTCAGCTTGACTATGAAAGAACCACAAAGGGTTTAAGTTTCTCAGCATTTAAGTGAGCTTAAAAACATTACATATATATGCGTGATAAATTTTAAATGCTAGACATAAATTATACATATTTATATGTAACTATTATATAATATCATATAGTATACTTATATTTATAATAAGACTTATACATTTATTTACATGTAAAGGGAAGTGAAGCTCTTCCTCCCTCACTATCTGTTTCTAAGCATCACTTTTTGTTCCTTACAGGAACTGCTGTCCAGAAGTTTCTATCACTCTAGGGATTCAAAGTTCATCTTCCTTCTGTCCTTGGAAAGCAGGCTATGTTTCAGATGCAGAAACCTTAAGAAAAATTATCAGGCACAGGGGTAGATGCGATCTGATAGAGTCTGTCAGGGGAATTGAATGGAAGTAGTGTGTGGGAGGGAGATACATGGGTGGTGGGGGAACAACTTGTTCCAGTAGCATAATTAGGAAAGGATTCAGCAAATATTAACTATTTAGCTCAAGCTGTATAAGTAATAGAATCTGTGACCACGAGGCTCACAAGTAAGATGCTGCCTGAGATGCATGAAAAAGCAGAAACTTTTAATGTGTTCATGGCCTTTACAATGTTAATGACTTAATTAGGTGCTCTAGTTACTGTAAAAACCATTCAATAAAACTGAAAACTTTGGGCTCATACATGTGTTTTTTTCTGCTTACTTATCCTATCTGTAGGTGGCCATAACGCTACTGAAAAGAGGATGAGAATTTAGCAGTTGCACAGGAGCCTTTGTCTTGCTTTCAACAGTAGCATTCCAACTGCAAATCTGCTTATGATTATAGGTATGTAAAATATCGCTGAATCTCAGGGAAAAAATTAAAAACTAACCAGAAAAAAAAATCCTGAACAAATTCAGTTGTCAGATAAACAAAAAATATTCCTAGGGAAATTTTTTCATTTTGATGATGTCAGGTTCAGCAGCTCAGACCTCTAATTTGCAGGAAGTGAAAGGAAGGCATTTGATAATTATGGACATCCATGCATTCTGAATTCTGCCTTCTTAGAGTGATTTTCTTAACTACCCAGAATATACATACAGCTTCCTTTCCCTCTTAACTGTATTGAAATTAAGCTTCTACTGCTGGGCAGTCAATCAGGAGGAAGTCTACTTGACACCTTTTTCTCATTTTGTGGTTGATGCCACCTAACACAACAGTTACACTTCCTTGCCATTATATCCACAGACCACTCTTCCATCTGTCAGTTGACAGCTCTCAGGCCAGGAAGGCCCGTGGGCTCTGCTGACACAAACTGTACATTTCTATGGTGAAGTGAGATATATGGAATCCCTTTCTTTTATTCAGTCCCTTTCATCATAAGAACATCTGAGATCATAGTATATCCTTAAATGTAGCTCTGCAAAGTTGTTTCACTGTTCAGTACAGCTCTGTCAGCTCTTCAGTACGGTAAAATATCTGATGGCTTTCACTAGTACAAAAGTATCAGAATTAAGGTTATTTCTTTATTTACAAAAATACATACTCTCTATTGATTTGAAAATTCAACTCAGTAATGTAGAAGAATATACTATGCAGATACTTATATTACCCTTAATCTCATGTATGTATAGATTATTTTATCATTTATCTTACCCTAAAGATGTTTTTATCTCCTCTCTGTTTCAATGATTTGTTAAACTATGCTACCTGTAAGTTGCAGGGAAATACTGCAGGCTGAAGTAAAAATATAAGAACTTATTGATAAACCATTTATCGGATGCATCTAAACAACATATCTTTTGGGTAACAAAAAAAAAATATTTTAACAGGCCAGAAGGAAAATAACAGAAGAAGGAGTCAAATAGTAAGTGAGCATGTTGAAAAGGAGCAAGGGAAAAATCAGAGACATCAGGTATATGGGAGGGAGGGAGGGAGATTTTTTTGTACCTAAAGTAACAGATTTTCCTAACTAGTTCAGAGGATCCTTGAAATCAACAACTTGTTCTACTTCGTGCCTTTATATGTAGTCACCTGAAGAGCAATCCCAGGTGACCTACTGCCTCTGACTATGGCTATAACAATGCAAGAGCACAGGCTGTACATAATTTTAAGTTAGAGAAATCTCAAAGCAGCCTCTGTATCACTGATATCTTATTTCAGCCTGAATAAGACCCAGTCTTCTGAGGACTGAATGCTAGTGGTATTATGCAGAGCATCTCAGTCTTAAATTATGTCAATGAATGTGTAAATTAATAGAAGCTGAAGGGATTCACCATTTTACAGATGGTGTGTAAATAATCAGTGCTGAACCTCTGTCTGCTTTGCTGTCTTGCAAAAAGATGATGACATTAGACATCGACCTATTTGGAGGATATTGAGACTCAATTCCTTAATACATGCAAAATGCTTTAAAAAAAAAAAAAAAAAAAAACACAAAAAAACCCAGTTTGATAAAAAGTATGACAGATGTGCAAAATTTTATAAAATACAATTTGAGGAGGTAGGTGAAACCTGCCAGAACCTCACACATTTTATAATTTAAAAATGTGAAAGTACCTGCCAATGATTCACTGCAATTAAAGCTTTTTGTTGCCAGGACCATTGCATTTTGAAAATAAAACATTTTGAGTATAATGATTTATTTCACCTGAACTGCCACAAATCCATGGGGCCAGATGGGATCCACCCGAGGCTGCTGAGGGAGCTGGTGGATGTGATTGTCAAGCTGCTCTCCATCATCTATCAGCAGTCATGGTCAACCGGAGAGGTCCCAGATGACTGGAGGCTTGCCAATGTGACTTCCATCAATAAGAAGGGTTATAAGGAGGATTGGGGGAACTACAGGCCTGACCTTGGTGCCAGGGAAGGTCATGGAGCAAGTCATCTTGAGGACAATCACATGCCATGTCTGTGACAAATGGGGGATCAGGCCCAGCCAGCATGGGCTCGTGAAAGGCAAGTCCTGCCTGACCAACCTCATCTCCTTCTATGACCAGTTGACTCACCTGGTGGGTGAGGGAAAAGCTGTTGATGTAGTCTACCTAGACTTCAGCAAAGCCTTTGACACGGTCTTCCACAGCATTCTCCTAGAGAAGCTGGCGGCCCATGGCCTGGACAGGTACACTCTTCGCTCGGTTCAAGACTGGCTGGATGGCCGGGCCCAGACAGTGGTGGTGAATGGAGTGAAATTCAACTGGCAACAGGTCGTGAGTGGTGTTCCCCAGGGGTCAGTATTGGGGCCCATCCTCTTCAACATCTTTGTTGGTGATTTGGATGAGGGAATTGAGTGCACCCTCAGGAATTTTGCAGACGACACCAAGCTGGGGGGAAGTGTTGATCTGCCGGAGGGTAGGATGGCTCTGCAGAGGGACCTGGACAGGTTGGATCACTGGGCAAAGGCCAGTGGGATGAGGTTCAATGTGGCAAAGTGCCGGGTCCTGCACTTTGGTCACAACCCTACGCAACACTACAGGCTTGGGACAGGGTGGCTGGAAAGCTGTATGGAGGAAAAGGACCTGGGGGTGTTGGTTGATGCTNTGTCCAAAGAAGGGCAACGAAACTGGTGAAGGGGCTGGAGCACAAGTCTTATAAGGAGCGGCTGAAGGAACTGGGCTTGTTTAGTCTGGAGAAGAGGAGGCTCAGGGGAGACCTTTTTGCCCTCTACAACTACCTGAAAGGAAGTTGTGGTGAGCTGGGGGTCGGCTCTTCTCACAGATAACTAGTGACAGAACAAGGGGGAACGGCTGCATATTGTGTCAGGAGAGTTTTAGGTTGGAGATTAGGAGAAATTTCTTCTTGGAAATGGTGGTCAGGCATTGGAGGTGGTGGAATCACCATCCCTGGCGGTGTTTAAAGAAAGATTGGATGTGGTATTTAGGGACATGGTTTAGTGGGTAAGAGATGGTAGGGGGACAGTTGAACTAGATGATCCTTGAGGTCTCTTCCAACCTTAACGATTCTATGATTCTGTGATGTACAACTATTCTACTGTTTCATCTCAGACTCATCATACTAGCTATTGACTCACAGTCTGAAAGCAAGTGGGGAACGATGGACTTACGAGTGTGGCAAGCAAAGGCTTTCTACAGAGCCATCATCAATCATCACCAAGTTTTCCTTCTCACGTCAGTCATTGTGATTAAAGGTTACTGTGTCTCTATAGCTAGATTACATAAAACCTATTTAAATCGCTGCTGTAAATATGCTTCTGTATAACCTGCTCCCTCAGAATGCTTGACTCCTAATTGTGTGTTAAAATAAGTGAGGTGGAATTGCAGAAATTGTATGGAAGAAAAATTATTCCATCTACTTCACAACAGACCAAACTGAAGAATTCAAAATGGTCCCCTAATCATGGCCAAATTCTCACAAAGAATTTCTTCATAAACTTTTTTTTTCCCTACAGGAGCAGCAAGTTATTTACACTATTTACATTAAGCCACATTTTTTTTTCTTTTTCAAAAGATGCGAAGGGAGTTTTAATCCAAGCATCATGGCTGCTGTGAAAAAAACCTCAGCATTTAGGAGTCTGAAGATTTTTGTAGTATGTAGATATTTCAAGCTGATTATGAGATTAAGGAAAAGAATTTCTAGTGGTTTTGAATGGAAAGCTGGGACAACAGGATTGCTTGTGTTTCTAGTGTGATGTCTAATTTCTGCCTCTAGTTAGCATTACTTAGTGAAGTAGTAATTCCATCACCTTAAAATCAAATAAGGACTTTTCGTCTACATACTGCATAAAGGAGCTACACATTGTCAGTATGCATACTCTGGGAAGGCAGAATACTCAAAATATTTGTTCACATTACTTATTTGTTCAGATAAAACATAATCTTATTCCACATTATTGACAAATGTGATTTAGCATCTTTTTTCAAGAACATAAACAGTTTGTGCCTAAAGAACTTTGTTACGTTCATTACTTAACAATAGGACTGATACAAGGTTGGGTGTAATATCTTATTTTGACGTGTGCGTGCACGCACACACACGCACACACAAGTGTAAAAAGTTTCTAGAAGAATGATAAAGTGGGAAAATGAGACATCAATTTCTTACCTAGTTTAGGGAGGTTTTTTGTGTCTGTTTTCTTACAAAGGATGAAGTACATGTGCAGGGAAAAATGTGACACCAATTAGGGAAAACATAAGGAAAATATAATAGAAGATAAAATATTAATTAACAAGTTTTTCTCATTTTTTTCCCAATTAATTATACTTTCTCTCACATTAAGGGAAGAAAATGGAAAAGTGCACTTCTGAAATTAAAGTAATATTTTAAATCCCTTTGTATTTTAATTCTCCCACATAATTTTTCCCCAAAAGCACAGCATTTCAATTTTTTTTACAAAACAATCAACTTTTTTTTTTTTCCCAAAGCAAAACCATAGATCAATTTTATTTGAATACTGCTTTCAAGAAAAGTATGATGTTACTCAAGTGGTAATACGGTGCGAATATAAAACTTTTCTTCAGGTTATTTTTGATTGAATAGGTTGTATTTTCAGCTCATCTCTGGTAATGTTTCAGAAGTTGCATATATTACAGATAAAAAAATGTTTTGCCTCCCAAGACACAGTTTCTACCTATGGGTTCCAGTCACACCAGCTATCAAAATCACAGAAGGTTTTGATGTGTTATAGCCACAATCTCTGGTGCAAACGTACTCTGGTCTGAAACTTCTCCTTAGGACAGATGTAATACAGATAAACACCTAACCTATTTGTAAAATTATTTTTGTAGTTCTGTATTACAACTTCTTTCTAAAAAACACAAACATTTAAAAATAGTTGCAAATTGTCAGAGTAGCTCCTAGAAGTGGGAATCATCATACCCTTTCAATCTGGCAATTTTACGGAATATTGTTTACCACCAAATTCTTGCCACTCTGCTGACTGTTTGCCAGTTTCTGATTAAATATTTTTCTCACATTCCCTTCTACAAACTGATCCATCAAAATAAAAAGGTATTATGAGACAAAGCTTTAAAGAACTGCAATCGGGATTTTCAGTTAAAAACAGAATACTCCTATTATTAATAGGTTTGTTCCATTTTTAATACACAAAGGCATAACTGTATCTTCTGAAGGACAATTACCATGACTGATTTTTTTATTTTGATTGTGGGTTTATTTTTCTTATCAGTCACACATAGCTGTATTGTAATGTTGCCACAATTTTGCAGTCACAAAATCTGACAACTAATTCTAAAAAGAGATGTTCAAAAACATAAACAAACTTCAGAATTTCTTTAAACAGCTTATGCCCATACAGAAACTCATTTTCAAGTTTTAGTTTCAGGCATTTTACAGGTATCGAGTCCAGAAACAGAGGTAAAACCATGTGGAAAACAGTGAACTTTGTTGTTCCAATTTTTAATTTTAAACATAAAGTTATGGAACAAGCAATAAAATAAAATTGTTTTATATTGTAAAAAAGTATATACTTCAGATAAAAGCATCATCCGTTCACAGGAAAGGAACAAAAAAAAAAAAAAAAAAGACCTGTATTGTCAGATAAGCTGTTTTTATGAGCTATTCACCCTACTCTCTTTCCTACAGTATCACAAAATGAGCAGCATTTCTTAAGATACAGCATGAAATCTGCCACACAATCTAGTAGAAGTGTTGTTTCAATTCTTCTTAATATAAATTCAGGAAGTATGTAAATATATTTTAAATTTTAATTCTTCAACAATGTGCATTCATTATCAGAATTTAGCTCAAATCAATTTTTTTGTTACTGAATTTAAAGATATGACAAAACCTCCTGGGTATCTTTCTCACTCCATTTCTGAACATAGCTTCCATTAAGATTAATGGCTGTTTTGTATCTAATGGGAATATATATCTTAAGAAAGAAGATGATGTAGAAGCAGGAATTTTAGTGGAAATGATGAACAATAGAGGTCATGATTACAATAATTGTTGAATGAGAAATTTAACAAGATTCTGTGAAGGAAATGTTCCTTTCTTTAAACAAAAAGGCCACATGTTGACACTAATCACATTGAGTAGACCTGCTGAAGCTGATATTCCAAAGATTTCATTGGGGACCATTTTTCCAGACTAAGACTGAGATGCCTTCCCTTACTCTGTATAGGCTTAGCTGTATTATTCTCAGTTGTTCGGTGAGGTTGGATAGCTGAATAGACATGGAAATTTCCAAGGGCAAAGACCTAAAACAACAGCTTAAAATGAAAGATCATTACAGAAGCTGGCCAAAAGTTTTCATTACTAGTGTTGGCTTTACAGTGCAGACAATCTAAATGATACAATGATATAAAACATAAATATGGTATGATGATATAAATCATGAATCAGTTTTAGCATTTAATAATTCTCAAATTGCAAGAAAACAAATTTAATCTATGCCATCTGTGCCTATATGTACTTCAGATTAGTAATATCCTCCTGATTTTTTTCAGACACGCAAACGTTTTAAGGATTTATTTAACTGATTGGTCTTCAAAGTAAAAGCCTGATATGGGGCCACTGAAGTCACATGGAGTACTGAAGCATAAGTAGGACCTGGCTCAGGCTCTATGTGGCTTAATTAATTTTAAAAGGTACAAGACTGAGAAATAAAAAGTACATTCTAAATAAGTTAGAAGAACTTTTCCTGTTTTCAGCCTTACTTTTTAATCCTGAAGGCATTTCTTCAGTGTGTATACATTTATGCTAATCATATACTACAGCCATGGGTTCCTCTATCAATATGAAATGTTTTGTACTTGCTGTTTTTGTGCATCTTGTATTGTTATGTGCAATATACAAAATAATGTGTCTAACTATGCCATTTATGCTTTTGAAAGAAAAAGCAAATTACTTACTGAAGAGAATGGCATTTGCATGCATGTGTGTCAGCTTTCAAGCCATTTCCCTCTACAAAATATTGCTTTCTACACTTAGAAAATGCATCCATCCATCAGTTACAAACCATTTCAAAGCACTTTATGAATCTACAGAGCAAAATGTACTTATCTTACATTGGCAGTGTCCCAGCTGTTACAAAATTGCTATTGTCCTAATACTTACAAGGCAATTTTAGCATCAGTTAATAATTTTACAGGATAGATAACTTCTAAAGCATTATAAAATGACAGACATTAAACAATAGCAACTTAGCATTTTTTGAAACAGTTCATGACAGCTTAAAAACTAAAGTGATTTTAATGTATAGTCTATGCAGTTTTAGTTTCTCATTGACAATTCCTTTAGAAGATAAAAATGTGAAAAATCCTTTTAAATAGTGGGTGAAAGAATAAAACAAATTTATCTTTAAAAGATATTCAGTAAAATCTCAATTAGGAATAATGTCTCAAATGTTCCTGTGCAGATAGTAGGTGACAAGAATTAGAATTTATTTAGGCAGAAAAAAAAAATGATGGTATCATTTAATGGTAGGGTACCACAAAATAAAAAAGGCATATCTATTCATTAAATCTAATACAAAAAGGAAAATACAGTGAACAGCATTTTATATAAATCAGTATGCGTTATTTCTTCTCAAAAACTGTTTTCTATCAATCTTAGTTTAAGAGCTTCAGTTAAAGGCAAATTCTAGTTAAATTGTTACCTTTAATCTTGTTTAAGTAGCCATTGCAGTCAAATGTTCATTTTTGGTTAGACATTTATAATTTACCTAATGTACAGTACAATCTGTGATAGCAAAAGATTAGATGATGTGTAAAGTGTAAACTGTTCTAAACAAATTAAATTAATTGATATTTGAGGTTTTACTTTGGTAATAACTCAAAAGAACCTTTTCAGTGCAACTAATGTACATCACAGTGGCCTTTTTCGTCAATGTACTTATTAAGTTAAACCAATTCTACCACTTGCTGTCATACAACACAGGTAATTGACCACCTCATCAAACCATAGCAAAAAGAATCCCTTAGTGCCTAATTACTACATTCTTCTGTACTATTGAACGCATTAGAGCAACATTAATGTATTGTGCTATATACATCATTACCCAATAGTATTAGAAAGTCCTTGTACTGGAGAAAGGAGTTCTGATTGCAGTACAGCTATTTTCAAAATTCTGTCAATTTAACTTTCAAAACACATAGTGTCTTGAAAGAATAGTTTAAATAGTTATCCAAAGTGAAAATTTCAATTAATGTTGCAGTTCTGCTTTACTCACATGTGAATGTTAGAAATCTGAGAAGTCTGCAAAGTGAGGTAGAGAACAGGTCTTACGGCTCAGCAAAGCAAATGGTTGAAGTGGTAACTCGAATCAAAAGGCAAACAGGTGATTCCTGCCATGTAACTACTCATTTATCCCCAGATGTTTTACCCAATGGAACATTATTTAAAACTTCTTGCATAGGTGTAAAACCTATAGAAGTGTGTCTAAATGTGATGGGAGAGAGTGGAGTTCTCTTTTCAGAGAATTCAAGTATATGGGCAACTGCCATACCTACCTACGTTAGGCAAGGTTTCTTCTTTTGAAGTCATGCTTACTTATGTGAGTGAGCACAGCCTCTTGGTTGACTCCCACAAATAGGTCTGCAGGGCCAAACATGCAACTGAGCACAGAGAGAAGTACTGAACTGTACTGAAGTGGGCTAAAGACAAGGATCTCCAGAAGTGTTTGTGCCTATATGAGGGACAGTTTTTCAAAAAGCATCTTTGTGAAAGATTATATGTACCGTGTCATCACCTGGGTTCCTTAATTGTCACTCACTTTAAAAGAATCTCTTCATCTGAAGCATCTGACTTATGTAATGAATTCTGGAAATGCAAGATGCTCGGTTACATTTCGTCTTTGTGTCAGAAGACTAAGCCCTCAGAAACTGCAGCTCTGAAAAAGAAAAAAGAAGTGTAACTGCAATCTACCACCTTCTTCTGTTTCAGAAAGAACTTCTTGAGACCCAGCTGCTACCTTAATGTTATGTAAAACTTTTAAACCAAACATTTTTAGATGGCTGTGTTATATAAAGAGATATACTCATTATGAAAGAAAAAAAGGTGCAGAGACAGCTGCCATAACAATTTACTCTTTTCCAAATTACAGTGGATTGTCTTATCATCTGGTGGTATCACACAGTGACAAATATAAACAAGTTGGTTGGTTGGTTCACATTCTGGTTTGTATGAGGAAGATAAACTATACTGGCTAAACTTAAACAAAACAAAACAAAAAAAAACCAACCAAACAACCAAAACAAACAAAACAAACAAACAAACAACCCCACACCAACTTATCTGTACACTGCAATGACAATAACCAAAAGTTATCTAATGGAAAATTTTAGATAGAATCACTTTCTGCCCAACCATTCTCTACCAATGTGTAGCTACTAGTATTTTGAGTTACTGCCAAAGCCTGTCATTTCTGGACTCATAACCCATTATCAAAAAACAGGGGACAGAGGAACTACCAGCAAGTACCTGTGAATTGCCTTCAGCCCCAGCTGCTCTGATATTCCTCAGTCTCTACCTTAGAGTCACCAGAATAAATCTGAGAGTCCATAAAGACTTCAAATTGTTCATCCTCTCTAGATCGCTTAAAAAGAACAAGAAATCCTTTTGACAGTAAAGTACTTTGCAAAAGCCCCCTTCTATTCTCTACCACAGCTTCACCTGCATGGAGCAGCCTCGCTGTCGCTTTGGAGGAGATCTATTTCCTTCAGACACCTACTTCATTCTGTGCAGTGAGTTTCTATGAGGGTTTTAGTCTGATTGTGTTGAATCCATTCCAACTGTAGAAACCATATTTTAAATTTTCCTACCTGAATATATTTTAAAACCAGGTAAGGCAAGCTGTATTTTTCCCTAGAAAAGACAATAACTAAAAAGTTAGACTTCTTTATCTTGCTTTTTTTTTCTCCCCAGTCTCAACTATTTCTATAACAGATTCTACATTAATAATTAGCATCTGACTCATGTCTTCAGGTAACATTCAAGATGTATTACTCACCAGTAGTCTGGCAATTTCTGCATTTCCATCATAGAATATTTACTCTGTCCTGTATATATGCTATATTGCAACATTTATTCTTGGCAGAAAGCATCAACAGTTAATTGGTCCATACTTAGTATCTCACACAGAAACAGTGACATTTTGAAAAACGTAAATTGTAGAGAAAAGGTGTTGATAAAATATATTCTAGAAATAGAAAACAAATTCATGTGTGCTCCAGCCAATCATTTCAAGCTCCTGAAAATGACTGTTTTATAAAAGCTGAACCTTTGTAGGAATGTCTTTTAATATTCTCTCATAAAGAAAAAGAATTATTCCTTCTTGCGAGATGCACAGAACATATCATATTGATACTGCTTTATTGTATTGTCATCATTTCAAGCCAAAGAGGTGCTTACATTATCTCTTCCCTGCAAAAATTAACAACTATTTAAATGCTCACATGAGAAATAACCATTAATGAATTCACGAGGCAGGCAGGTAGAGGTAAAACATGGAAATCAACATTATGTGGCTAGCACAGGAGAAATAGAGTAAGTTGGGTGAAGAAACGTTTCCACTTCAAAATTCTAAATGAGAGGAGTAGTTGAAATGCATATGTTAGCCCCTTTGACTCTATTGTTACATAGCTTCCATAGCTATATAGTCACAAAGATCAGAAATCTGATCTTCAAACAAAAAATCCATTTATGCAGAATGAAAAAACAGGAGAATTAATATGCATTCCCATGTCGATGCATACATCAGTACATCTGAAATGACAAATATATTTAATATATCTTTAATGTGCTTTAAATGTTCAGATTGTCTTTAGATTTTTGATATTTTATACCTTCATGTATACATTAACATTTTCTTTTATGAAATATTTTATAGTCGTATATATATTAATAATTGTTTTGAATTAGGTACAGAACTTGAGATTCAAAGTAGTTGGAACAGAAGAACAAAACTTCAAAAAAAGTTTAATTGATAATCTGACAATTTCAACTTCTTTAAAATGCTTTTCCTTTAGTGTTAACAATTAACGATACTATAAGGACAAGTTATATGTCAAAAAAATCTTTTTTTTTTCCTCACTGAATTTTCTCGTGAAAGATAGTACCTTTTTCCTATAAATAAGAATGTGCCTTGTTGCTTTTTACTGAAGGACATTTGCTGGCAATTCTTTTCATTGATGTCCTAGTTGTATGCCACACAAATTGAATAGCTCCTGGAGCAGAGTTGAATTCAAGTAAATCAGTCTTAGCCAGCCACACTATATTAATTCCAGAAGTGAAAGCAGCCTGTGTGTTTAAAAACTTCATTGTGGTCATTAGAAATTATGTTATGAAGCTACATTTCTTTGTTTAGGTTTTATTCAGTTTTTTTCCTACTATCATTTTTATGTAAAGAAAACTTGTAGCAGACACAATATTATCTTATTCTAAATATGTTCTACTGTCCTTTATTTTACTTTACTCTTACCCTGCTCCTTTATGCTTCCAGAATAATTTTAAAGTGATCTCAGTTTAAAATTAATAAAAACTATAGTGTTCAATGTAAAAAAAAAAAAGGCTGTGTTACTGTTATGTCACAAGATATTGAGGAAGTTCCTTTGTATGTTGTTCGTGATTTGCTGTTGTGGGTTGACCCTCACTGGAGGCCAGGTGCCCACCAAAGCTGCTCTGTACCTCCCCTCCTTAGCAGGACAGGGGAGAGAAAATACAACGGAAGGCCTGTGGGTCAAGATAAGGATGGGTCGAAATCACTCACCAATTACCGTCACAGGCAAAACACACTCAACTTGGGGAAATTAATTTAATTTATTAGCAATCAAATCAGAGCTCAGTAATGAGAAATAAAATCAAATCTTAAAAACACATTACCCCCACCTCTCCCTTCTTCCCAGGTGTAACTTCACTCCTGATTTTTGCTACCTCCTCCCCCTGAGCAATATAGTGGGGCAAGGAATGGGGGTTGCAATCACTTCATCTCATGTTGTCTCTGTCATTCCTTCATCCCCATGGGGAGAACTCCTCACACTCTTCCCCTGCTTCAGCGTGGGGTCCCTCCCACAGAGACAGTCCTCCAGGAACTTCTCCAACAGGCTGCAGTCCTTCCCACAGGCTGCAGTTCTTCACGAACTGCTCTAGCATGAGTCCCTTCCACACAGTGCAGTCCTTCAGGAACAGACTGCTCCAGCATGGGTCCCCCACAGGGTCACAAGTCCTGCCAACAAACATGCTCTAGTGTGGGCTTCCCATGGGGTCACAACCTCCTTTGGGTGCATACACCTGTGTGGGGTCCTCCACGGGCTGCAGGTGGATATCTGCTCCACTATCAAACTCCAAGGACTGCAGGGGGACAGCATGTGTCAGCATGGTCTTCACCACAGACTGCAGAGGAATCTCTGCTCCAGCGTCTGGACCACCTCCTCCCCCTCCTTCTTCACTGACCTTGGTGTCTGGAGAGTTGTTCCTCTCCTATATTCTCACTCCTCTCTCCGTCTGTGTTTTGTGTTGCGTAGGTTCTTTCTCCTTCTTAACTATGTTATCCCAGAGGTGCTACCACCATCACTAGAATCACATCAGTGTTTCTATTCACTGATGGGCTTGGCCTTGGCCAGCAGCAGGTGCATCTTCAAGCTGGCTGGCACTGGCTCTATCGGACATTGGGAAGTCTTCTAGCACGTTCTCACAGAAGCCACCCCTGTAGCCTCCCCACTAATAAAACCTTGCCATGCAAACCCAATACAGTTGCTGATGGGTTTCTCATTTTTCCAGTGGTATAAATAACTTCTTATGCTGGTTTTTAGGTGTACCTTACAGGACTTTCTGTTTCTTTGATGTCCTTTCAGCTTTTCCTTCAAGGTCAATGTAACTGTGAAGCTTTCAATAGGTAAATTCTGAGGTAAAAATAGCTAAAAATTTCCACATCACATTCTCGTAAGACTAAATAGGTAGAAATTCACAAAAAGGTGAAGCTGCAAAAATCAAAATCTATTCTGCCAGACCTCTACTTATCCTGACAGGACCAAAAATGATGGTTTACTGTTTAATATTCTTTTAAATTGGGACATCCAGAAAAAAGAGAGAAAAACAAGTATTTATTTTTTGCTGTTTCCTGGTGATCTTGTTGCCAAAGGTAAGTGTCAACCTTATGTAATCTGAATGTCTACATTTATAAAAGAAGAACAAATTTCATAATCATAGAACCATAGAATGGTTTGTGTTGGAAGAGACCTCAAACATCACCTAGTTCCAACCCCCCTGCCATGGGGGGACACCCTCCACTAGACTAGGTTGCTCAAAACCCCATCCAACCTGGCCTTGAACACTTCCAGGGAGGAGACATCGACATGAGTCGTCATATCACAGACAAGCAGAAGGGCTTAAATCACACCTGCAGTGATTTGTTCAACTTTTTATTGTTTTATGCATGTTTCTTCTTAATTGCAAGCCTTGATTTATACTCAGGAAACAAGATTGCCTGTAATTGGTAAACTTGTCTTTTTCTGCTTGAAGGCACAGTAAAATTGAAACAGTATATGAGTGGTGCATGTACCATGTCAGACGGTCAAAAAGAGGCTAATAACTTGTACTGTATCTAGGTGGTGTCTGAGACCTGGAAGACCCTATACATGAGACTGTTATCTAAAGCTCCCTCAGAGGATAAAGGAAAAAAAAAAAGAGAAAAAGGAGAAGCTCTGGCAGCATAGAAATACGGGCTCCCAAGTCCAACAGAGAGTAACTGTAAGTTGCAAGGAGGCGTAGAGTCCCCACCATTAGAGATCATCCTTAACACCAGTGTCACAGATCACAGCTACTGTTTTCCACAGCCAAAGTTAATTATTTGGATGCTGGAACATTACCACCGTGGGATTTTCCACATTAAGTCAAAAACAACAAACAAAAAAAACGTTTTAAAACATTTTAAATTGCATTTTTCCAGAGAGGTACTATTTTCTTCACTTACTCACAGAAATAAAAGTGCAACAAGAGATTAAAAATTAAAATAAAATTATATTTCACACTAAAAATATTTTTTCAAGCTAAAATATTTAGATTTAAAAAAAAAATAGCCTCCTTATGATTAACATAGTCATTCTTTGGAACATCCTTTGGAGGAGGAAATTAAAAATATTGATCTGGGTTTTATACAATGAAGTAAAGACTATGGCCTTATCTTGCTTGCCAACAGAGTGGAAATCTAGATGTGTGGTTTAAAAGAAGGTATTGGCTTTTGCTGGCTATCTGTAAAGTTATCTGGAAAGCTGTTTCTTGAAGATGTCCTAAGCTGGATAAAGACTAAACCTTTTGTAGACATCTTACCATCAGAGACGAACATATGACGCTTCATCAATACAAGCTGGAGAAACTAATGGTTATGAACCACTTGGGAAATCAGCATCTCAAGTATTGGAACTCCTAACAAATCTACACATAGAGTAAATAAAAGTTTTTGTTTTTTTTCTTTTGTTGCTCTTTTCGGTTTTTTACCTTGGAACTAAATGAACTCCCTTTCCATATCTGCACAAAGAGTGCTTGATTGCAAGTATCCTGTCCATGACATTCACCTCCTTCTTTAAGAAAGAAACACAACACGTCTGTACCACTATGTCATGAGTTCATAAGGGTGGTACTCCACACAGATCTGCACAACTGGGTAGGGAGCTCACTTGGCTGTCTGCAGGAACGAGCGAACTAGCTGGATGTTTGCTGGCCTCATAGAGGTACAATAGTAGACAACACCCCTAAAAAGCGATCCTGGAGAGGATACCTTTAGTCACAAGTGTTTTCAGTGATATAGTTCCAAGAGTCAAACTGCCAAAGATAAAAGTCCACTTGTGAACTCAAATCTGAATGGCATCCTGTGGGTCTTATTGCAGCCTACTCTAAAAGAATCATACCGTTAAAGAAATGCTCTCAGGGAAGTAGGTTTCTGAGAGTCCTCAGGACAAAAATCAATCAAACAAACAAACAAAACTTTCAGCTTAGCTTTTATTATAGCTGAAACAGATTCAAAACAACAAGGCAATGTTCTACAAGTGGCCAAGCAGTCTTTGCAAAGCAATGAATCCCACAGATTTCAGCTTGTAAAAAGTGTGGGGAAACATGTAGTCTCAGGCCCATGTTTTATGGTGAATGGCCTTTTCTTCTGAGAACAAATTAAAAAGCAACAAACAAGCAAGCAAGAACACAAACCATTCACTGCAGCCAAGAAAAAGAACTCAACTGCCTGATAATGAACATCAAGAAATGTAAATACTTTAAAAAATGTGTCCTGAAAATGTAGTTCTTTGTGGGTTTATATGTTTGTAAAGAATTGTATGTTACTTCACAATTGACTTTTGCTTTCTTTATTTTATTTTTAAAATAAACAGCCAAAAACAGAGAGAAAAAAAAGGGAACAAATCCTCTGCTAGTAGTATTTATTTTCTGTGTCCACATAATCTCACCTGCCATGTTGACCAACTCAGTCTAACCAAAACCCATTCTTTCCACTGGAAACAGGCTGTACAGAAAGGCACTCGTGTTCTCTACAGCCAGCATGGAAAACACTGCCGGTCAATACTATGCAATATATAACAGATAATTATGAGCTGAGTGTCCAAATTATAATCAGTTTGACAAATGTCCACAAGCGTCTTCGGTCTATTTTATATTTTCACTAAGACAAGGCAATCATACAACCAGACAATTCCATCAGGGAAGCTTGTTAGCTGCTTAGTCTGTTAAACCCTGGTTGCCATAGCATCTAGAGTTGAAAAAGCTGCAGATTGGCATGAAAAAGCATGTCGACAATTGCCCTGTCACAGCATGCAAGCCAGGTCTGCTCAAAGGCAGCACACTACAAGTTTTCTTTCCCAGTTTGCACTACCCCATGCTGTTTAATAATATCCATTTACTGGTATTGGGATTGATCTAGTGCAGTGTAAAATCCGCATCTACTGAGATTTTGCTTTTCACGTGGGGGAGATTCTTTAACAAATAACCACAGAACAATTAATTTATAAAGGAAGTATTGTAAAGATTGTAGGAGGCATATCTGATTTAACAGAGAAACAATGCAAACTTTTAATGATCAGATCTTTAGCAAGCTAATTGGTTCCAGAAAGTTTAAAAAAAGTGCATTGTTCGGTGGTCTTCAAATAGTTTTGTTACTGACAGCTAGTTTCATCAAACATCGTAATATACGGCTTTGCATTTGGATGTTTGTCATCAGAAAAATCTTAACATTTATTATGGCTATACTTTCTTTTTAATCATATGCTTTCTAAATAAATAAATTATATATGTGCTACCAATTACAGATAATTCCATTCCTAATTAACATATTATAGACAAATAGGAATTGGTGTAACTAACCAAATAGCAGCAAAACTATTGTGGGCTTTTTTCAGAAAAAAACTATTGTACAATATTAATAGAAAAAATTAACATTGATAATGTCAAAGAACCTGCTCCTTTAAAAAGTATATTTTGGTAACACATTCATCTTTACTCTTGAATATGGATCACTACATAATAAAAAAGTTCATTAGTCATCTTCAACAAAATGTTGGAGTTACAAAAAAAAAAAAAGGCACGTAACTAGTGGGCTTTACACAAGTGTTTCCTATCAAAAGTTTACACTTGGTTTATTCACTTTCCCTTCCATTATCGCCTTCTAATCTGTTCTGTCACTTCATTTTACTTTTCCTTCAATGCCACAACTGAAGAAAATCTTGAAAACTACATACCCAGGAGCACAATTAAACTGGCAAACCCAAGAGGATTCTAGCATGGATCTTTTCCCACATTTTCCAATACTATAGTTTCATTTTTTAATCTATCAATATCATGTAGACATGTTTTACTACAGCTCTCACTACCAATTATTTTATCCTATTAGTTACAGGTCTAGATACATAATTAGAGAAAACACAGAAGTTACACCTTTCGGTAAAATTAGCAGTCTATTAAATTGCTCACAAGAAATAAATCTTTTCCAAGGTAATTTTCTAATAAGTCTTTATGATCCCAGTGACAGAAAACATCACTAAAACTTTTAAAAACATTTTAGTTGAAATTTTTATTCTAAGTTGCCATATGAATTGTGGAAACAAAAAATCTTCGGTTAATAATACATTTTATTGTACTTTTTATTGCACCGTGTATTTAATGTCTATCATATTTGTATTTTCTTTGAATTTTCTTCTTCCTTGTACTGAGACTGGAAACTTAACTGTAGTTGTAAATATGAAATTTGACTGCATCTTGACATAGAATGCGTTCAGAGAACATAATTTTTTCTTTGAAGTCTGTATCTTTGTGTATTTATAATTTTGGTGGTTTTAATATTGAGAATGTTTCAGTATATGTTTTACTGGGAATTTTTAAGCATTTTAACAGAGTGCTGAATCTACAACTCCCCAGCTGACACCACAGAGTACAAGATGTTATCATTCAGAAAAACTAGTTGTAGCTTATTAGGTTTTTTTAGCTAATTAAAAACATTTGTTAAAGCAGTTATGCATTTACTTGCTGCAAACCAAAACAAAAAAACTCCTTTTTTGGTACAGAACCTCTTAGAAAAGCAGCAAATTTTTTTTTAAGATTGGCTAAACAATAAAACTATCAGCTAAATAAAGGATATAGTTCATCATATAAATAAATCAGCAGCAGAACGTAACTAAGCCCACAGGTAAAGTTTCTGGCACTTCACTTTACCCTGTTTTTATGATGTTTCTCCTAACTAAAATAAAGACTAGCAGGATCATGTTGCAAGTATAAGAACATGGTTCTTTTGGAAATCCTCAGATGAAAGGCAGCATGCATCTGTGAGGAGCAGTGTTTTCACATTACAGATCAGAAACAAGGTCCAAGTATTTTCTTCTACTGATTTTTGGGTGAATGAGTACACAAACATGCATAAGTCTGGATAAATGGAGGAGAGCACAGCAAGAGAAAGCCTGAATACAGCACAGCTTTACTGTGCTCTGATGATGACTCTCACTGTGGACCCTATGAGGAGTGCTAGCAGGAGGTGGACTGGGTGAGGAAAAGGTGGGTGCAGCTTGTAGCACACCAACACCGATGCCCCACGCAACTTTGGAGTCTCTGCCTGCAATGTTGGAGGATGGCAGTGCACCAGCACATTGAGGGGAATATGACTGAAAGGCTCCAGGCTTCCCGTCAGAAAATCAAGGAGTCGGTCAGCAATGTTCCTTCACCAGAGTGAACATTTTCTGCAGATACTCAAGCTGTGCGAGAAAGAGAAATAATCTCCTTTGCTCCCTGAATATCCTTTCTGTGGAGGGAATGAGTCAGGCTCTGTGGGCCATCTCCTCATACGAGCCTTTGAAATCCACTGCAATGGGCATGCGCTGATTTGCAAAAGCTCAAGACAGAGTTAAGTTCCCTCTGTCGGTAATTAATTCTCCTTTGGCATCCCTATTTCTATCAATAACAACAAATTGGCCCTAACTCTGCAAGTTTATTTTACGTATTCTATTTTTACGTGGCTACAGGTTAGTAGAGGAAACACAAATTGCACAGGGTCACATTATGCTTTGGAGGCACTGCGATGGGTGGTAGTGAGGAAACGTTTCCTGCCCATAAATAAGTATGTACAAATGCAAAGTCCCTGGACTCACTTAGGATCCTTGCTGTGTTCTGGTACTGGCCTTTGCCTATTATTCTCAAGACTGCTTTCCTGCTTCCACATCTATTTCATGAATACTTATTCAGTGCTATTAAATGTACACAAGAATTTAACATGCAAAATACCTCATTTGCCTTTTTTTATTCTAAATTTTCTCTGTTGCTTAAAATGGCTAGTGACAGATTATCGCTTTGTTAAACAATATACAATTTACACTAAATATCATCCTTCTTGTTAGGATACTTACATAGAAACATGCTTATACCTTTTTGTCTTCTAATTAAAGCAAAAGGAAGATTAAAATAGAAAATATCACACGCGAAATTCACTGACAGAGGGGTTTAAAATAACAGTAAATACAGAGCTTTTACAATGGATGTGAATGATACTGCAAGTCAAATAGTTCTTTAAAACTCTCACTGCAAATTTCCTCATAAAATAGATTTTCTTAAATCTAAACCTTTTCTACAGTTTCTGTGAAGTCAAATAGCAAAATAAAACTTGAATAACAGAACCATTCCTATCGAGGAAAAAAGAAGAATTGTTCTGTAGTAGCTTTTATTTTTTCTGTTGCATTTTGCCTTATTGTTAAAATTTTCTTCAACTGGCTGAAAGCACATTAACTGCTAGATAGGCATCACACTGATGTCTCCATGCTGTAGCTTACAGCCGTGAATTTGCTACGATCTGTTTAATCATCAGCGTATTGATTTTCCTCAGCTTTCCTTCATTTTAGCCCCATAGCAGGCTTCTGTAATTTCCTTTGGACAAAGTGTAACCAAACTGTGCTAAGTGATGTTGATTTGCAGGCAAAAGTAAAGGGGTAAATATAAATTAACAAGCTATAAACATTTTACAAGTGGGGAGTCAATAAAAACAGTGTCTGCAGTTCTTTAAAAAAATGATTTGAAGCAGATTGTTAACAAAGGTGTCCAAAGAAACTGACATGAGTCTGAGAATAATTTTTGCGCTTTGTGATTAAGAATTGATCAGTCTAAAAGCCTCTGATGCAACTGAATCACCCATAAGCTGCTGGACTGAAAAGGCTCAGCAGGGGCTGGTATTTGTTTGTTAAACTCCCATGATTCCAAGTAGATAATTGGTCTGTGAAGTTCATGGCAGAATCTGAATTTGCTTTCTTGCTTCCCAGCTGGCTGAGCACTGGTTTATAGACTTCTGTGTACAAATTTAGCCAGCAGCAAACCTCACATCTTTAATGTAAAAGGTGTTTTGTTGTGTTTTTCAGGTGCTGAGTGGAAAGCCCACACTCCAGAAGCTCATTAAAAGGGCCAAGTTACAGTACAGGTTTATTTCTGCCACAGCGTTTCAAAAAACAGTGACAAGGATTAATATGTTTCTTTGGTACTGGAAAAAGCCTGATACGATCCCTTGTGAATTTGATCATCTGTTTCATTGCCTGTATAAGATTCAATCTCCTATTATATCCTGAAGTTACAGCTGTAAACCAAGGCTGATAAGAATTCAGAAAGCACTGCCAGAGCCGTCGAAGAACTAATTGTTTTATTAAGCAGCATCTTGTTTATTTGCAATTTATTTCGTACGTCACTCAGAGAACCAACTCTTCTTTA
This sequence comes from Psophia crepitans, assembly GCA_013399095.1. Lineage (NCBI taxonomy): Eukaryota > Metazoa > Chordata > Aves > Gruiformes > Psophiidae > Psophia > Psophia crepitans. The sequence continues at coordinate 28,931 of VWZZ01005638.1, forward strand.
AAATGGTAAAGCATGATAAATCTGCTGTACATTATCCGTGACAGGCACTATATTGTATAAATATGTACATGTAATGGAGTTTAAAAATTTCTCAAACTGTTACTTCTATTCTGTTGTTGCTTATGAATAGCTATTTTTGAACATTTATGGAATTCCTTCCAAGGCTTTTCATAATTCTGACAGTAAACTCAGATCTACAGATTGCCTAAAAAGTCATCTCCATCTGAAGATAGATCCTGACAGTGTAATTGCGTACTCTGGCCTGATCTGGGGAAAGCAGCCCTATGCAAGCGCTCGAGAGATTCACAAGGGCCCCCTCCTCCAGGAGCACAGGTAGCCCTGTTTCTAGAAAGTGCTCTGTGAACAGTGCGCTCTCCCAAACGATGGGCAGCAGACAGGGACACCAGATCCCTTCTGATAGATATTAATACTCCTGTCAAAGGAACCCTGAGCCAACATATCTGAGGTAGCTTTATCATTGCCTCTGATACCTTTGTGATCAGACTGAGAGACATTACAAAGAATTACACATACTATTTCAAATTGCAAGCCAGAACAGATGGGCTTCACTGCATATTTATGAACTACCAGTATAATGGGACCATTTCTGGGAGTAGGAGGGAGAAGACTGAAGGTCCACTTCCATTTACTTAGGATTTATGTAGGGAACAAATAATGCTGTTGTTTAAAGAAAGTTTGCTTCATGTTCAAGCCTAAAGCAGGCTCACATGTAGTAGAAGGTTAGTTCCACTGGATTCATGGGAATATTCACAAGAAAAAACACTTAATCATTGGTGCTGTGGGTGGAGTTTTGGTAAGTTGTCTTTTTGCTGTGATTCTTTATTGTGCGTGAGAAAATATGTTTCAATATACCATAATTCAAAGCCCACACCCTTATACAAAGAAGGATTTGAGGACCGAACAAAATCAGAGAGATATACAAGATACACATTTTACTGAATATGTCAAAAATTAGACAATAAACCCAGATTATTCTTAACAGTAGTTCTTATTCCTAATTCCTTAAGTGCCACACCAGCATTTTAACCCATAATTGATTGTATATGATTGTCTCTGCAATACATAGCTAAACAGACCCTTGTTTGCAGCTGGCAATTTATTGCCCTCCTGCATTACAACAAAGAAACCCAAAATGGTAGCCAAAGAGAAAACTGCCAGTCAAAACACTCTTGCTCTCTTATTCACACTGTTGCTTTCTACCTCCACACTCCATTTTTCTCTAACAACAAATTTAACTTATGAATGAGAAAGGTTAAAGAAAAAATATTTAGTTGCCAAAAACATGGCAAAAATATTATAAAAAGATCTGTTACTGTTAAACACTGTATGTCCTTAGAAAAATGCTAGGAACCACAAGAGTTACACTTTTATCTAAGAGGTAGCATATGTGCCATATAATACATATGTTGCAATCACAGCAACTTATTTTGCATGAACAGCAGCAAACTCTGAAAAAAAAAAAAATTGTCCAGTGCTCAAATGAAAGCTGTCATCATGCCTTCATTTTAAATATGCATTCAAAGGAAAAGCAGTTTTGTGTACTTTCCGTGACAGGTTTTTTTTTTCTTTTTTTTTCTTTTTTGGACAACAGTACCTGTTAGCATAAAAAGAAAAGAAGTGCATTTATATTTTTTCTATTATGTTTTGAACAGCTCCATAATGTCATCATTTTTTATGTGAAATGATATATGTTGAGTTAAAATAATTATTCTTGTTCATATGCTCTTATTTCTTTCTTCCAGTGATCACTTAAAATGAGGGTTCACATTTGCCTCATAACAGATACTAAACAGGCATTCCCTTTAAATATTTGTTATCCAACCATTAACAATTTGTACAATCTCTTAATCTACAAAAAAGAAATATGAAAAAATCCTGGAAGATTCTGGAAATCATAGGCTGTGTAGCTAAACATTAAGTATTCAGCACTCCCTATTCTGCATGACTGTGCAGTGTCCATTTGTGCCATAATAAAGCTATTTTAACCCTGTACTATGAGGGCATAATTTGATCCCTGCCTTCATTGGGGCTCTATTGTACTAGCACTGTACATTCATATAACAAAACCAACATCTCTGTCCTAGGCTGCTGCCCCTCTTGATAATGGACCAATATCTTTCTCACAGGCCATTCTTCAAAAATGGGGATGGTCCTACACAAAGTGGAAAACAAGAGTTCACAGAGCAACAAACTGTCAGAGGGCACGGTCGTGGAAAGACATCCATAGACCCTGAAGTCTAGATCACTGTTCTCATACACAACAACATGAATTAATCCCAGAAATTTAACACGTTAAAACCAGACAGATTTGTCTCCATACTCCTCCTATTAGAAGACTGTATCTGGAGCCTTTATGCTGCCAGCAATGATGGCAGATAGCCCAGCTACCAGCCTTTGCAGGTTACATTTGCTTCAGACCTTAGACAAGAATGATTGATATCAGCTTTTCAGGCAGGTCTTCTTCCTCAAAAAGCATAATGGCAGTGATCATAGATTTTTAAGATTTGATTTATTAAGCAGCATATTGATTTGAGTTTATGTACTGTAAAAAATGAGTGCAAATGAAACTAGCAAAGACAAACTGTATCTCAAAGCATTAATTTTATGCCACATTTTTACAAAATAACCTCAAATTATCCTGAACCACAGGATAAGTGTGTTTTGCTAACTAGACATGTTGGTACAGTTTTAGATATACCACTATTCACTCTTAGTCTTATCACTCTGAATCCAGCAGTCTAGATCCTCTAAAGGCATGGCGGCACTTAATTCCAAAACAGACTTTGCCCTAAATTCTTATGATCTCAAATTGTCAGTGTCTTAATATGTAATTAAAAGCTTATGAGAACTTTTGCATTTTGATTCCAAAGTTAATTTGACCACCAAGTGCTCTCACAAAGTTGAAAAGAAAATGAAACCCTCTGCTGTCCAGCCTTGGAGACAAAAAAAAAAGGCACTACCTGCAGCCACATTATCATATTTGAAGAAAATATACACAAAATCAGAAATTCTAGAAATTTCTTCTTAGGACTGCATTACTAAACATGCTGTATTGATTTAGAGTCTTTCCCGGCATTGAAATTTTGGGTATTTATTTCTTTTATTCTAGTACACAGAGTAAATACTCCTAAAGCTTCTGCATTGCTACACAGTGCTCCTAGAAGTCCAGGTTATCTCTGCTGAAGCCATTTGTTTTTTTTGGGTGGGTTTTTTTTTTGGTTTTTTTTTTTTTTTAGTTCATTAGAAAGGACTGGGTGACAACAACAAAGCAACATGAACACCCTCTCCAAAGATCCATATCACCTTGTTCTCAAAACTGGGAAACAGATAAACAAGATTTCCAAGAAGCAAATCCTTTAGAAAAATGTGAAAACATAAAGCATAGGTAACTAAACATGATTTCAAGGAAAGATAAGTGTATGATACTTGAAAAAGAAAGACCTTTCAATTCCCTGGAGGACAAAACAAAAAATATTTTTAAAACAATTTTTCACAAGAACTTTCCAAATCCTTTCCCTCGAAAAAAAAAAAAAAAAAAGAAAAAAAGAAAGACATTGTAATTAAGATATTTTGCAGTTAAACACAGTCTTACTTCTCAGCAAGCTACCAGACCCTGTAACTTCATATCATATAATTTTTCTCCTGACTGTTTGCCCACCTTGCCTTCACAGTCACCAGAGCCTCAGTGACGCGCAGAAGCGTACAGCCAGGGTAGTGATGGGGGAAAGTGCTCTGTGACATGAAGCCCTACTCCTTGATACTTTAAAGCTCTTGGGAGCGCAAGTGTTACTTCTGGCAAGCAGATGAAGAGTCCTTCACTGACAGGCTACACAGCTGCTCTTTAGCCACATCTTTGTGTGTGAAATACAATCTCCAGAGCTTTCACAGAGCCTAGCTGCTGAGCCTACCTATTCAAACCGGGCAGTGGAGTGAGACTGAGGTTTTATTCAGTGCTTAAATATGAAAATGACTGTAATATGTGTGATGGACAAGGACTTGGAGAACAGTAACTCCAATAGATCTGAGTATTTGCACACATACACATTCTATTCAAAGCATCTGTAGGCTATAGAATGTTATCAGAAGACTAATATATCCCAATCAGACAGGATTTATTTATAGAGAACGCTCTTTTCGCAGTGTTAGATGCCTCATTAACTTGATTCAGCTTGCACACAGCAAAAATATTCCCTCCCTCTTCAGATTTTTGATAGGGAATTATAATTTCTTGTTTCATTTGTTAAAATCCTTTCGCTGTGAGGACATTTCAGAAATGCTTTATTGCACATGACTTTTTAAAATGCCAGAGTAATAATTTTGACCAAAAGGCTCTCCTTTTGCTGATTTCCTCTTAAGGGAGATACCAGAGAGGATTGTCCTATTTCTTCTTTTCATTTGCCTCTTCCAGAAACCATTAATAGCCAACATTTGATCCTCCTACACAAAAGTTCATGATAGCAAAGTTGAAAGAGTGGGTTATACATCGTGCTATGAACTGATTATAACTTTGGTATGTCACTGCTACTGTCACTATTTCACTGAGGGAAATTATACTGTAAGAATTTTATCTAAATGTAAGTATAAATTCATTCCTGGAAGATTTAGGGAATCTATAGGTTTAGAAAATCTGGAGATTTTAAACTCAGCATTTCAAGTTAGTGTGTGGAGGTTTACAGGAGTTATCATCACAACCTGGCCAGGACAAACTGGCAAAAGAATGTAACTCTGTTTTTGGTAGTTTACCATTTTTCTCTTGATTCCATAAAGCAGCAAATTCCAAGATCCCTTCCTCACTGGTTTCAGCTCCACAGCCTGTTATCATTACTGATTATAGTCAAAGACAGAACAAAATGAAAACACCCAGAAAAATATATGAACCTACGAATGTATTGAACTCACTGAATTCCAGTTGTATGCTTACCCAGAAGACAGGGTCTCTGTAATTACTGAAATTCAAGAGGGATTAGCAATTGGGAATGCTATTTTTAAGAAATTAATAGGCAATGCATTCTTTAGTAGTTGCGGTTCATCTAGAGCTTGATTTTAAACTACTGATATCAATTTGCTTCAGTGGGTTACTAATCAAACTCTTCTATCTTAAAATCTTTCAGATCAATGCAACCTCCTTTTTTAACACCTCTTACAAGAAAAACAATGTTTACATGCATTCTAACTATTCCCACTACAAGCCCCATTCTCTTCTCTTAACCAGTCTATTTTTTTCAGTATCTGAGTACAGAAAACCCTCCTCTAAGAATGGCTTATCAAATTTCTTTTTGAGCACTGTATGGGAAGGTGACATGAAAATAATTCTTTCCATCAAAGTTAAGTTTGTTGCAATGCTGCTTAAAGGAAGACTCTCTCTAAGAGTCTGTGCCAAACAACCTTCATTTTTAAAACACGGTAAACAAAGTCAGTTGCAGTCTCAAGAGTAATCTGAAGGCCAGTTGCCTAAAACAAGTAACATAGTGTTGCTGCATGTTGTGATTTTGTTGCAAACGGTGGTTTGTTAAATTCTGAAAGTTGTGAATCTTAAATCTTATTGATTTTTTTAAAGTTCATTTCCATGTACTTTAAAAGCAGTTGGGGAAAAGCTCTTGAAGATATGATCTGAATCAACATGAGTCAAAACGATGATAAATATCTCTATCCCTATATCTGTCTCTGCCTCTATCTCTACCTTTCTCTCTAGTTGTGTCTCCAGTTCTCTGTCTCTCTTCAGCTGTGTCACATTTTTAAGGACAATCTCATGATTTCTGCAGCCACTACATGGCTTTTGAATATTTCAAGTATTTGCATAATATTCTGGAATCCAAAGGACTTTGAAACACTAAGAAATTATTACAGAGTAATCAGTTATCAGATGTTCTCTGGTAAACGTGTCTGAGAAATCCCATTGCACACGTGATAATGATGGTGAGCTACTTTGAGTTAGTTTCACAGTAAGCATAAAGGCACTAGCACTTAACCTTGAGCAGCTGATGCATGGCAAATCAATAATTATGCTTGTTTTATTGCAAAACTATTTCTGCTCAAGCTTTTTAAGTCAGGCAGAGTAAAGAAAGTTATGCGTACATTGCAAGTACTGTTTAGCACCATTTGGGTTAGAAAGGAAACCGATTTACTGAGCACCATTCAGCAACATTCTTGGTGCCACATGATCCAGGGTACCAAGCATTTCATAGCCCGTAAATGCCCTGGTACGACACAGAATGGCCAGGCTACAGACCAGCCTCTCTGTAAGCAGTATCAAAATGTTAGAGATGTCTTTTTAGCCAAATAAATGTGGTTTATTTCGAAGAGTGGGGTTTTTTTTCATATTTTGGTATACAACCACCCTACATTTCTGCCTGTTTTTCCTTTCTCGTGCATTAATGCTGATGAGCCTATGCAATTTCCTCAGTGATGAACAAACCTGCCATTAAAAACACTGTTTAACCTAAAACATATAACAAGGATAAAAACAGCAGCAGTTCATAAGTGAGCCTGAGTTTCCATGGAGGTACTATGGATCTTGCTTGAGTCTTAATTAGCTTCTCTGCTATTTAGAAGTGCATTCTGGCTAATCTGATGGTCTACTGACACTACAAACTGGTTTTATAAGCATGGATCCCGCTTTCTTCCTGTACATAGGGACTGAGACCATCAGGATGATCAAAACACAGAAACTGCAGTCTGCTGATAAAACTACGTACAGCACTTATCCAAATGAAATTTGCTTAAATATAAGGTCCTGGAAAGTGGGAGTAATAATAATAATAATAGAATTTAGATATTTCAGAAGAAACCCTTGATATTTTTTTCTTCCAAATTATTAATGGACACTAATGGTATTTTATTCTCTAATAGTTCCCCAACTAACGTAATCTTAATTAAAATCTTACCTGTAAGGTATACAAGATGGCTGCAATCAGCTGCTTAAATTAATAAAGGAGACTACATACATTAATCATGAAATTTTTCTCCTGAAATCTGCCACTAAAATAGCAGAAAGTGGTAAATCTGTAATAAAATCTGGATCATTACCACACAAAGGCCAGCTGAAAAGGACAGATTCTCCAGAAACCTTGTGAGTTTCAGCAGCCTAAGTAAAATTTTCTTTTTAGACCAATTTTCATCTGTTTACCTCCTCAACAAATTATTCCAGTCTACAGATGCACGAGAGCCTCTCAGTCGTATTTTTCAGCTTCTTCATGTATGTGCATATACCTTCTCCTTGGCTCGTTCAACATGGTCCAATCTTTCCAAAGGATCACCAACAAGACTGATAATTTAGGAAAAGTACTTGAGATTGTTCTAATACCTGATCAGCACCTACATAAGGGAAGGTTCCACTAAGCTTTTAATATGTGAATTCTATACGTATGCTTTGTAAACACTGGTCAACCTCCTCCCAAACAAGAACTCTAATTATCCTCAGTTTGCAAACAGTACTTTCTCACTTCTCTCTTGATTTTCCTTCACTTCCTTATTATCCTGTCTCAGCTTCAGGTTCTACAGTTTTGCCTTGTCATGGATAAGTAGATTTTGTAGTAGTTCTATTAGCAGCTCGGAATGCCCCAGGTCCAGATAGATTCTTCCTTAGTGATTCCTTTCCAAAATACAGTCAGAAGATTTTTATCAAAAAGTGTACCCCCTTGTCTTCTCTGGAGCAATGACGTAACATTCTGTATTGCACCGCAGTAAATCAGGCTTAGTTTCTTCCATGATCTAAAATACTACAAAAATAGTCAGAAACTGTTACAAGGTGTTCTGTGTGTGGCAAACTGGTGCTGTTGCTGGGGGAACAAACTTTCATTTGTGGTATTTCACTTTTTCTCTGAATACTAATCCAGGATCCTTGGGTAAACGGTTGTCTTCACAGTTTCCAGGGAGTTTCTCTGTTAACAGTGCTCCCTTTGCCAGAATTTCAGGCCTTAGATTTATATGAGGGTATAATCTCTTTTAATCCAACATGGACTGTCATTATGATAGGTTTATTTATCTGCAAATATAAAAATAACACTTGACATAAGTCAGATAGCATCTGATACATAACTACTGGAGGCCAGCTACCTCTGTTTTAATAACCATTAGATTCAATGGCAACAATGATTGTGTTAACTAGAGTTATTTCAAAGACAAGTTCAGATAACACAGACTAAAAATGTGTTTCCTTGTTGGATGTGTTAGTCTACTGTGAAATTATTCTTCCTGCCTGTACAGAGCAATCTGAAACAGTAAATAAGTGCCAAGATTCTTGGACAACATGCACTAGAAGCACTCAGATACTCAAGCAACAAAGTGGGAGTTCAGATAGACAGACAGATAGATGGACCTCAGAGAATCTTGTATTGATGTGGTGATATTCATGAACTAAAAGAGCAGCCCCCACACAGCCTGAAATGAGTCAGGCTGATTATAAAATGCAAGGGATGCAGCCTCCCACATCTGACTCTAAATTCCCATTTGTTCTGGTAAAAAAAAAAAAAATTCTTCATTTGTTCAGTCTAGTTTAAAGATTGTTAAACACTTCTGTGGTCAGTGTGAGCCATAGCAAAGCACACTCAAGGCTTTAGACAATACTGCTTACTGGATTAGGTAGAAAAAGATTTTTTGAGTCATTACAGTGAGAATTAATTTTAAAAGAACAACATGAATCAGTGCATCTAAACGGTAAAAGCAGACTAGAGAGCCAGAAAGACTCTATGAGGAAAGATGAAAAGGAATGTTTGCACAGAAAACCTGGAAGGAAGAATGTTTTGGGGGCACTTGGATGTGGAAAGGTAAAGAGCTACTTAGATCTGGAGGGAACACAAAACAAAAGCATAGGGCGCTCTGGTTCATGAACTGAGAGGAAATATCATTGACATGAATGGCTTCCCTGTATGTTTTGTCAGGTTGCCATTAGCCTTTTCAGTAGCCATTCTTCAAACTGGAAAAAATGAGTATATTTCAAGCCGTATTAAATCCAGGCTGAACAGCAAGACTAAATCAGGCTGCACTTCAAGGAATGATGCATGAGAGCAAATGAACTTCATTCCCTTCAACTCACACTACTGAGAAAGTGAAGGAACATCACCAACATAATGCCTGAATACATTAAGTACTAGTAAGGAAAAAGTAAAATAATTTTTTGCTTACCTTCCAGCCCCCATGTCCAGTCCAATGGCTTCTGAGTCGGATTCTTTATCACTGGGGTCAAGGCATCACATTCAACTCCACAAGTTCCACTGCCACGTGCACTCCTCCCTCCTAGTGACTCTCACTGCTTCATTCGTAGACAGCCTTACCTATATGCATGCAGGGACTGTGGTTTGGAGAAAAATGTGCTATTAAAGGCAGTGCAGGATTAAAGGCTGTATAGTATTAAAGGCAGCAATGGCTGAAAAAGTAACTGGCAAAAATGAGATGTACTTTGAGAGATGTACTTCTCTCGTCCTTAGTCAAATCTTATTTCAGATTCTGTTTTGTCTCATTTCCATTTAATTATGATTTTGGATTGTATCCCTCTAAATCTGTACTTCGTTATTACCACAGCATATCTGGGCTTTTTTGAATGGCACTAATTGGCATCCTTGCTGGCAGTCTCAACAAAGGGGCCAAAGACTATGTGTGCATGGAGAATGAATTGTCACCTCTTCGAAACTGTCCTTCTTAAACAGGGCAGAGACGTGGTGAATAAGCAAGGTTTGTGGTAGCTGGTGACGCTGAGCCCCTTCCCTGGAGTCAGGCTGGGGACGTTACCGCTTCTTGCCAGCAGCCCACCAGCCAGCCAGCACCCAAAAGCCAAGGGTCCTTGCACACAGCAGTCTGCAGGGCAGAGTGTAGGTGAACAGTGGACTTCACTCTCAGAGGGCTGTTAATCTTGTCTTTTTTAAAACCAGTGAAACTCAAACATACAATTAAAATATAAATGTCCAACTACCTGCTACTTTCGGCTTCCACTGCAGTATAAATTGGATGGAGTCCCATTCATATTGAAATGTAAATGTAAAATATAAATCTAAAAGGTAAAAAAAAAAAAAAAAAAAGGCCAGCTTGGAAAAAGATAACGTTTTTCATCTGTGTAGAAGATAATGATACAATATTCAAGTTTTCCACTCTAAAGGTAATATTTTTTGTCTAAGTCAACATACTTTACCATTTTTAAACTTTTCTCATCATATTTTTGACAGCAGGTTTTCCAATTTTGACAGCTTTTAAAAAGTAATTTTAACAGACGAGTGATTTCTCCTCTCAGCAAAGTCAGATTATGTGAAATGTCAATGTAAAAACTATATACTGTGACACATAATCATTTTTCATTGAATTTACTTATTAATTTTACTTGCTATTGCTAATAAAATGTAAGTGCTTAGCTAATTGTATTGCTTATTTAAATTTTTTAAAGGAACGTATTTTAAAATTGCATTTTTTTCTGACTACAAAATTTCTCGGAGGCAGCTGTAATTTGTCACCCTTCCAATGTATTTAAAGAAGAAGAATTACTATCGCAACTGATATTCCCAGCTGAGCGGCCAAAGAATGAATCAGCAGGGAGAGGTTAAACCAGCCTTTCATCCATAAGGGTGGGCTCCTTGATTTAAAGGTTGGAGCATATCTGCAGAGTTTTACGGGAAAGTTTTTTTAGATGGGGTTCATATACTCCACAGAAAGCTGCAGACTTTTGTTACCTATGCTATCAGTTGGGCACCTTCAGTAAGAGTAAACTCAACAAAGGGGGGTGTGTGTGCAGAATCAGAAAAAGAATACACATCTCAAAGTTTTCACTTGTAAATCAAACTCTGCTCCAGTGAGGGATGAATTATTTGGACCGACTGCTACCTCTAAAGGAATTCAGTAGGTCTAAATCTAAGTTTCCTATTTCTGTGCAGTGAGTTTTATTTTTAATTTCCTACACCAGAAATACAAAAGAACTATCTATTTCTACTCTAAATGCAAAAAGAACCCCACAACCAAACACCTCACACTCTCAAGATCAGTGCTATAGGTAGAGCGTGTCTTCAAACCACTCCAGATATAAGCCCAAAGTCACAGATTCACTGCAGTTTCACACATCTGTACCAAAGACTGGAATGCAACTGTAGCATAAGGCTCTTTGTTTGCCTCACTTCACCCAGGAAAATACTTTAGTGTCTGAGAGAAAGTACCCACATAAGAGAAAATTAATAAGAAATAAAGGTTTTTCCTCTTTATTAGCCCTTAAACCACCAAATAATCTCCTGACATAAGGAGTATGTCTCACAGGAGGAAAAAAAACCTCAGTGTCAGTCTCTGTATTTAAAGTATTTCTATATCAGCTCAACTTAAGTGTCAACACAATCTATTTTGTATTCCATTTTGATCCATCCACTTCATATGTTGCTAGGCCAAAAGTATGCTTATGTTTGAAACCACTGACAAACTTACCATGATGTAGGCTGTTCCTTCACAGCATTAACGTAAAACAGTTCTAAATCAAGCAATGTTCAATTATCCCTGAAAGTACTTAGTTCTTCGTTAACTTAATTGTTTTCCAGTAAAAGTGAAATGTGCTGTATGCAAATTAAATAATACCAAGTGTCAGCACTTAAAAGAAATGTTCATTTAGCTTCAGTAGAGGTTTTTTGTTGTAAATTTTGTTCCTTTATTTTATAAGATATTGTGTTTGTCTTAATTTGTTCCAAACACAATACAATTGTGAGACACAGTGCCTGCTGGCAAAGTTGGAACTGCTGTCAGCAGGAAATGGCAAACTAATAATAAATGGTGGTAAAATATTTATGTTATAGTTTACCAGGGAAATGAATGCCATTTTCTATTTCATTCCTGCTTGAGACAGTACACAATAACATAGTTGTTTTTCAAAATAAGTGGATAGGATTCTAAACGCTGTGGTGACTTATCTTGTAACCATCAGCTGGAAAAAAAAAAGAAAGAAAAAGGAAGAATTTATAAAAATAGAGCCTTTTACTAGCTCCAGTTTAAGAAATTTTAACTGGGAGTACGCAGTGCAGTAATTAGTAGCATCTCACATTCACTGTCATTGGACACTAGTCTGATAGATCAAACGCTTGTGTATGTGGCCTACTTACTTAGTTGCTCACTCATAATTTTCAATAACAGTGCTGTTCTCATACAGGGAGGGGTGGTCCAGAGCCACTAGAGTACTCTGCAGGATGGTGATGTTCAAGTACAACACTGTGTTTATGTACTCCCCAAAGTGTATCAAAGCTCAGATCCACAGAAATAAAAGAAAAGTCAAACAAAACAAGCATTAGACTGCGTAAAATAAGGTATGGACAAGGCAAACAGGTGAGGCATTGTTTAGGTGGCTAAGGTAGATCAATATCTATGCTTGCAAGCCAGGAATTCTGCCTGCTTTCCTCTGGCACTATGCAGATCATCTTACGGCCTGCAGACAGACTGTCGCCTAAACCCAACTGACAGACAACCTATTTCACCCTTGCAAAAATCATACCCATCTTCATTCTTGTAGCTCACTAGGGAAAAATAAAAGACCCCATGCCCATGCAGTCACACTGAAGTGTAGGCATAAAACAACACTGCAGCTAACATTTTTCTTTTTGTTGTTGCTGTTTTATTATACTAATTACGTGATGAAAGCAGGTAAGTTTTTTATTTCTTCAGTTACCAAAGACAAGTCCGTGCATTTTGCCTAGCTGGCTTATCAAAGCAGACTGCAGTAGTCTTTAAGGGTTTGAAAAAGATTCATATGACAGGTTGATACTGTTCCCTCCTTTCTCTTCAAATGATCTGTTTTATTATCTGAGATGTTTTGTGATCTGAGACAGGGAGACACGAAGAAGCTCTGACTGTACATCCTGATAATACAGATCAGTTAAAACCCTTTCCCCTTCAAAAGCATGTTTTAATTTCAAGCAGGTTAAATTAAGATATGGTCAGTTTAAAGACCTAGTAGACTCCTTCAGTAAAATCTTGAAGACCACCAGCCAGATAACCTGGACCACAGCTGCCAAAAGCAGAACCAGAACTTTGTAGGGAACCATGAAGTACTTCATCTCCAGCACCAGGACTTCCTGAGGGAAAATCTACCTACAGGAGGGGATATGCTGCAAATCATGCCAGCTTTAATAGGAGAGACACCATTCCTGCAGCCTGTATCCTTTAGGTCTTAGGCACACAGTATCACAATTTGAGGTTGGAAAAGGAAGTGAGAATAAGACCTTTTTAGGTCCTCAGAGAAAGCATCTTTCTTGCTTTTATTAAAGATATTAGTACAGATACTACACTCTGTTCACTTTTTAAATTTAAAATCTCACACTTTTTTCTCATCTCTGAACTGATTAGCTATTAAAATAGAGTTACAATTTCAAAATAATGTCTATTTCCCTATTTTAAGAAGGTAAAATGTTCAACTTTAATCTCCAGAGTGTAAAAGGTCACCTTTGTAGACTGATGCGTATCATATCTCCGAGTAATGAGAACAAGTGTGCTTTTCCTCAGTGCAACAACCTTGGTTACTCTTATACTGCAACCATTTTCCTGCCTTACCTTTCTTTATGGTAGAGGAAATGTAATTTACTTGTCAGATTGAAATGTTTGATATAAATCTCTAGCCTTTCTTTCAAAAAAAAAAAATCTGAAACATTATATTATAAACAACTGGCATGTTTAATTAAACAACTGCTTTATTTTCAGCAGAAGAAGGAGGTATGATTATATTAATCTAATAGTAGGACCTGTGACCAAATTAAAAGAAAACATTTTCAGCTCAACAAGGAGGTATGATTATCTTAATTTCAAAGCAAGACATGTGACTAGAATTGAAACAAAATATTTAAGTCTCTGTCTTTACATTTATAAAAAAGTATTTTCATTGTGGGGAAAAAAAAAAATGAATAAATGTAATTTACAAACTATATCCTCCCATGATAACCCTTGCTTCAAATCACAAGCTAGCTAACAAAAATCAGTTCAATAAAAGTCTTAGAACAATATGTCTCTATGATGGAAGGTTTTAACTGAAGCACAATTTTAGCATGTTTACTGGTACTTTTGAATTAAAATACTATGTTCCTAGAAATGCATGATTGCAAATCTTCCTTATATTTTATAAGCTCTTTTTTGTAGCTAGACAGAGAACCAATGCTTAAATTCATATGGCTTGCTCACATAAGATCATTTAACTAAGTGATTTCACCAGCATGAGTAAAGGGGTAAAATGTCACATAAATTGAATAACAAATATTATTTTTAAAGTATAAATTATGACAATCTTATTGCTGGTTTTTATTCTGCTGTCTTGAAAATAGTTTAGCTTATTTCCTATATCTATGTCATGAATACATTTAAATGACCATGATTTCCTATGAAGAGAAAAATGTTACAAGGTGGTAATAGGAAAAGGGATGAGGCACACAAAAAATTTTGTTTTAAATCTTCTTTTGTTTGTTTGAAATAAAGAAAAGCAAGGCATGCATAATTTAAATGCTTATGACCAAATGAAATTATCAATGAAAAAGGAGAAGCTTTTAAAGGAAACATACATTGAGTTACAATCCTAATTACCCATGTTTAGATATGTTTATTTAGGTAAATAGATGAAATATTTTTGATCCAGATGTGACAATTCCTGTGCTGTCATTTACCTTGCAGAGATCATAGAATTTTTGCTTTTATCACATTCCCTCGAGTACTTTCATGTTTTCATTAAAAAGCAGTAGTTGAGAAAACATGTCAGATGCTAAGCACAAAATCCACAATGCAGCAACATGGAAAAAATGTAACAACTATTTTGGAAGAAATGTCTTTAAGTCAACCTACATACAATCTTAAATGACTTGCCAATGAATGCTAATTAGCTTCAAAGTTACACCATGACGTGACTTCAAGTGCTAAAGAAAACACTTGCTGATTTAGCTGGTGTATGACCAAAGAACACAAATTAACAGAGACGGTTTTGACAAATAACTACAGGCAAAGTTGTATTGGTATTTGGGATGGTTACTCCAATGTTAGCTAGACGTTAAGTCAAAGGCTAAGTAATGTCCACAGGCAAGTTGTGATTGCTAAAGATGTGATTCTTTTCTTAACAAATGACTTAACATGAAGCCTATATTGAAGTGCAAAAATGTCACTGTCTGAGACTACAGTATTCCTCATCTTCTAAAAAACCTTCATATTTTATTCCTGCGGTAGCTAATAAGACCCCTCAGGGATTTGTGTATATTACACTAGTTCATGGTATCATTACCCAACACATGTAACAGTTTGTAGAATGCTCATTAAGGAGATTTCCAGTCACAATTAAGTTGAACGTTGTTTAAGTAACCTAAAAACATCAACAAGTATCTAAATTATTATGTAACTATTTTGCATAGCAATGTTCCTTTGTCAAATGTGGATAGTAGACTAGTTCCCTCTAATTTATTTACCTTTATACAAGCAAGTGCAATACAAAAGGACAAATCTTCTCATCCTCTCACACAGAAATTGCTTAGATGTCAGTGGAATTATTCATGAAGAAAGTTAATGAAGTTTAGTGCAAGATTTTGAATTGTTAATTTACTTTGGGGGAAAAATACATATGGCTTAACAAAGATGAATTTTTCATTTTCCTGATAATAGATTTCCTTAGAGTCTTCTATGACATATCTCATCAAGATTCATCATTCTGCAAAGGATATAAAGAAATTAAAAGCATGCATTCTCATTTGCTAATATATCCTGTGAAGCCTGTTGAAGAGAAGTGAGAGCAGTCTTTATTGTTGTGTTTCTGTTCAAGGCTGAGCAGACAGTCAGCACTAAGTAGATAAATGAAAGCAACTGGTGTGCAGGAGATGAAAAAGACAGCAAAACTAACAGCCAGACTCTTCTTAGTAACCTTCTAATATTTCTCTGCAATGTAGCTTTCTACTTAGAGAGTCTTTCCTCTTAGTGTATACTCAAATGAATTTCGTAGTTGTTCCGGAATCAACTCTACCCCCTTCTCTTTTGAGAAAGGAAATCACTTCTATTAACACCTGTGGTCCCCAGCCTACATGTGGTGTTGACAAGAAAAATCAGCCGCTGGCTTTTGTGCCTATCACCCCAAAAGCCTCTTCTGCACTTCTGTTTAAACTATGATACTGAAAATCACTGATCTTCATGGGGAAATATGAATTTGCTTTGGACATTCCTGCAGTTCAATAAACTGTGGCTGCTCTTTCTACCTTTAAAGAATTTTAATAGCAGTTTAATCTGCTTTTTTCTGCAAAGTGTGTCCCTGTTTCTTCCTGGTGGTCAAAGTCACTAATCCCGAGGTGTTCCTGCACGCAAGTGAGTTCTAAGTAGCACCCCCTCCCTTTCACACACCACACATCTTGGGCAAGTAGATGGTCTCCAGTCCTCTGTCCATGAGCTCCGTGATTTCAAAAGGTAACTAAGAATGGCTGATCTTGAGCTGATCTTCCAAACTACATGCATGTTCACAACAGGAGTTTTCTCAGACTTTTAGGACATCACCAGCAAATCTCAGTCTAACTAACTGACTTTCTAACAACTAACTTTGTAACAGTTTCAGCAAAGTCACATGTTCTTGTCATTTTACAGTGCCTAAGACAACATCCATGTTCATCAGGAGTATTCTAGGCTTCTTACAAGCAGCGCAGTTCAACACAGATAACGAACGTGGCATGTTTTCCATTTCTCCGTTGCACCTGGAAGGACTACGCTCACCCTGCACTCAACCAAAAAACAACTTTAGATTTTAATTCTTGTCCTTCTTTCTTCCTGCAGAGCAATACAGTTGCTTAATCCTAGTCATCCTCTTGCCTTGCCTTTTACTTTCCACCACTACAGTTAAAAATATGTTTATATCGCTATTGTTTTCCATTGCACTGATTACTACCTACCGCATCTGGATTTCTATTCCATCTTTTTCACCATCTGTTGGGAAAGTTTCCTTTCTTTTCATTCCTTCAGTCTGACTGCCCATGTAAAATTAAAGTTTCTTTGAGGCTATTCCTAGCAACACTCTACCTGTAACTACAATCCCGTACCACGCCTCCTTCGTTACATTCCTCGCTGCCACAGTTATGCCACAGTTTTCTGACACTGCTGCTTCTGCCTACAACTTTGTATCTGTCCCATGGTGCCAGCCTCCTTTTTGGACCCATTTTTCAAAGAGTGCCTTGCCAGCTTCACAAATGTTTACTCTCATTGCTTATCCCTTGCAAATATTTTTGAAAAAGACCCCACTGTCAGGTTTTGACTACATTTTTGCCACTTTTGTCTTGCCCATCTACTTAAACTGAAGCAACCTTGGAACAATAAACCAAGATACGTGGTTCCACAATAGAAGCCAAATGTTAGTTTATGTCTGAGCAAATGTGCTTCCCAAGAAACGTGATAAATCTGATGTTTGTTGTAACCTGAACTTTAAAATCCAATATCTTTTTTCTATTAAAATTTATGTAGATAATGTAGATACTTAGTGTTCGTGTTCATAGACATCACTTTTGGTCATCTGTAACACTCATAATTGTAAAGAATTCATCTTTCAAGGTCTTGTGCTGATTCATCCCATGTCTGAAGAACAAGCAGGTAAACAGGCTTATAAATGTAGAATAACTTCGTAACTCTTCTAAATACAGGATAACTGTAGAATCAGATTTGTGGAGTAACATTATAACTTTAGCTTGTATCTTTGACTTAGTGGCCAGTTTTCTGCTGGGATTCTAATGTGTTCTGCTATCCCTTGGAAATCTTGGTTTCTAAAAGAAAATCTGATCATTCTGAAATTACAAAAATTTAATATAAGGAAGTTTCATTAATTTAAGATTCCATTCATATTAGTAGATCATGCTTTCCTAAAGTCAGGAATTGGTTCTGATCTCTAATTGCAAAGAGGGTAAGATGTTCTCTACTGGAATTACAAGGCTTCTTGTTACGAGTCAGTATTTTCTTTTGTTTTACAGAGACTTCTAGTGTCAAAAAAGTGGCTTATTTTAGAAAGACAGGATTTCACAATAATTTATTACTCCTGCATTAGCCATTTTCTGTGTCCCACATTCATAGTAAAAAAAAAATGGAATATAAACTGAAAACATTCTGCACTGATTTCTGTGGTCATTAAACAATCCTACTGCTGGTAATACAATCTAGTCAGTGGTAAATGCCAAACAGTAACTAGAGCAGGACTAGAAGTTAAAATACACCATTTTTCCATCTTTTTGAAACAGATTGCTATCATTAGTCTTATCTATATGAAAAACAAACAAAAATGCAGTAACTGGTAGCTAAAGAAAGGAAAGCACCAATGGGGCCTGTGAAGGAATTTTGCCCATCTCAGTAAACATAAAGAACAACATTCATTTATGTATAGTCCCTGAAGTAATCACATGTCATGGTTTTACCCCAGTCAGCAGCTGAGCACCATACAGCCACTCATTTCCCTCCTCAGTGAGGAGGGGAAAAAAAACAGACTCCCCTGAGCTGTGATAATGACAGATGACAGTTTTACTGGGACAGCAAAGGGAGTGAAAAAGCAACAACAAACAGTGCTGGTGATACACAATACCATACAACTCGGACCACACGCTCAGACCTGTTCCGAAACCGGACTGTCCCGGAGCCACGCCGCTTGGAGAAGTACCGCCCCGTCCCGGCCAGCCCCTCCCTCTATGCTGAGCATGACGCCACATGGTATGGAATACCTCCTTTGGCTAGTTTGGGTCACCTGTCCTGGCTGTGTCCCATCCCAGCTTCTAGTGAAATTAATTCTGTTCTTGCCAAACCCAGAACACCACAATACCGTGAGTCCAATGGCGAGTATACCATGTATGAGAGAGTACACTGGAAACCTCAAGAGCTTCCTGCTTCCTATGGAGCCCAAAACTTTCCTACTGCAATAGAAGATATTTGTCTTCCAACAACTTTGGTTGTTGGGTAGAAAGCTGTTGGCATTCCTCAGGTCTGTTCAAATGATTTGGTCTGAAGAGTCTCTAGAAAAAATGTCATGTAAATATTAGTTCAAATTTGAATATGAATATCAGTTTGACTGCATTTGTAACCAGTCATACTTTGACTTTTTTTCCTCATCTAAATATGTCTTTCCATTGAAGCCAAAATGTTTCATAAAAATGTGTCAGTTTTAATGAAGTTTTCAATGGGAATGTTCTAAATATCCTGGCTTGTCTATTTAGTCATTTCCTAATGAGAGAGTGAAACAAAGAAAGGGTTGGAAAGAGAAATACACACATACACAAAAAAATCTGTCTTTTTTGGCCCCAAAACAGATATATGCAAGTTTATGACATAAAAATGTTCCAAAGAGTTTTATTTTGTTTCCAGTGTGGAACAAAAAGACATCTCAAACCATACATATTCTCACAGACTGGGAAATAACATGTTGCCTTTAGGTTAGCTCTAGGTATGACATTTTGTGTTTTCTACTGCAAACAATACAGTAGGTCTGTAATAAAGAATACTTAAGAAAATATTTTTTAGCTTGAATTCATTAGTAGTCACCAAGGCAAATTTCAATTGACTGTAATTTTTATATCTACAATTTTTTATGTATGTTGTGTTGGCCTATATAAAACAGCTCTCTGGAGAAAAGAAGCAGTACTTACAAACATAACAAACCAATACCACATACACACATGACTCTGAGAATTATGCTCAATTACACTCCAAATAATGTCAGTTATATTGACTGAATGTGTATGAGGTATGAGTTATATTGCATGCAAATATATTTTAATTTCACATTTATGATGGCTTCTGCAAATGTTTCTGATTTAAAGAGTAAAAAAATCAATTTTGAGTTTTCCATTGCTGGAAAAGAAGATGGAACTAGAAGAATCCATAACGCAGCCACTATAACCACAGTTAGTCATTAAACAGATGCAAAGGTGATATGAATTTGCCTTGGTCAGTCCAAGTTCCCTGAAATTCAGGAAGTGTTGGATGCTCTTCCTGCCTCTAAGAAACTACAGTGTGAATTGGTGTTTGCTGCAAAATATGTCCATGGTTCTTCACAGTGATCAAGGACACTAAAGGTCCAAGGAACCTCTATGCCTGCTGCCAAAGTATGCCAAAACACTTCCCCAAATCTTAGGATTAAATTAATTTAGGATTTGTAGTAGAAAGTCAAAAGCTAGAATTGAAACATGTCAGAGGTTGAGGACAAATATCACAGGTCCCTGTTAGTAATAATTTTAATATGTTAAATAAAGCTTCCAGATAATCCACAGAATACAATCATATTCCTCGTTACAAAAGGAGACGAAAAACATTCAGTGGTCTCTCTAGCCAAATCTGGGTAAAAACAATCTTCCTAGTTGAAATTTGGCAACTCATTGTATCTCAAAGCCACAATCATGATATGACTTGAAAATGAACAAATAAGGCATGCTTTTGTGTTGTTACTCAGATTTTTAGCTGGGATAAGCTAACATAATGTAGACCTATTCATCCTGAAAATAAGAGCACAAATAAATTCACATAGCTTACTTAATTACCTAATACAATGCTAATTTCAAATTGTCAAAATTCAGAACAGGAAGGGTGTACAGAATGAGGATTGTGCACTAAAGAGAGTTACAAATAATTTTAAAGGGTAAAAGTAGTAGAGAATTTTGTAGCCCATTTGCAGACAATTGGAGAAAAAAAAAAAAAAAGGTATATTTGACACATCAATTATTCATTCTACACTGATCAGTTCACTTTAGTTGATACTAGAGACATTTTCTATAAGCTTTTCATGCTGCAGTGATGTAAGGCACACACACAGCATAGGAATGAAGACAGGCCATTTGTTGTCCTCATCTTTTTTTTTTTTTCCCACTCACAATCACGTAGAGATTCTTTGGACTACCCACACTGTTTACAAGGTGGTACATGTATCGCCTATAAAACATCTGTGAAGCACAATATCTGCTAAATGTTAGTCAAGGATCGCTTCCTTTCAAAGTGATTATTGATCCACTGTTAAAACAGCTTATAAAAACAACCATTTGGGAAAAGACTTATTACTGCCATTCTTTTACACATTTAAAGTTATTTTTAGAGGAAGCTTCAATGTTACCAAATAAATTTTGATCTAACTACAAATGCCTATGAAATCTAGGAATAAAACAGTATTGGTATTATTTATATTTCTATAGAAAGGAAAGATAATATCCAGGACTGGCTTTTAAAACTATTAATGAGCCCTGGCAATGCGAAAAAGAGATGGATTAGGTAGATGTAATGAGATATGATTAAAGGGTGTAGGCACTGAAGGGTGTTGGAGAAATTCTTTTCAGAAGGAGTATAATTAGTGTCTGATAAAAGTACTTAGTAGACGAGATTTTTGAAGAAGAAAGGTTAAGATAAACACATACCATATGACAAACCTGTTTAATTTTTTTCCCTTTGGTTCTTTGCGTACTCAATAATCTGTTGAAGTTTTATACATAGATAACATTTGTTGAATACTTGATGAAACTTCACAAGACAATTAAAGGGGTTTTAATTGCAAAACATAGAAAGCAAAGGAAATGTTGAAATGTCCTATTGCATTTCCATTATGCATTTCTCTCTTGATTTCTGGAACTTAGATTATAATATGCAACCTTTTCCTGAAATTAAACAAACAAATTAATTCCTTAAAAAGCAAGATTTCTAGAAGTTGCTTAGCAACTTTCAAAGTACTTTATATTAAATTAGAAGCTACTTCTTTTAGTTTAGGCTTTGAAATATGTCGCAGCCTAAAGCAGACCATCCCAGCCACCTTTATAAAAGTCCTGGACAGAGATGCTTTTTTGTTCATTTGACCAATAATATTTTGTACACTTTAGAATGGGATATCATGCCTTTGGTTGCTCCACTTTTAAGTCTGAACCTTTAGTTCACAACTGGAATTTGAAATATGCCAAATGTTAGTCCCGTTATAGCACTCATAGATGGATGGCAGACGAACATATTAGATACTTAGGGACGCAGAAGAGAGGTTCACCGTTAAGGGTCTTTCTGAGCATACATGTGGTCATGCATCTGTGTAAGGATCTTAGCACGTGAAACATTAAAAACTGCAATAACAGCAAGTGCTGCCCCTCATGCATCGGGGGACTTCTCACTGAAGGAGAGCTACTACATCCTGTTCTCTGGACTCTACAGAACAGCAATGATGTTTGTTTCCTTGTCCTTACAACACACTATATTTTGTTGCTCATTGCAATAAAAGATTGTTCAGGATTTGCAGCATTTCAATAGTCCTTTCCTACTCACGTCTTCATGAGAAGAAGAATCAGTAGAGCTCAACATTGGAAGCTCTAGCCTGACACATGGCTTCTGAAATATCTCCTCTGAAAGCTAATTTAGGCCCATGTGCCAAAAGAATCTGCCTCAACACAGCTGCTTTTCCACATTTGGTCACTGAGCAAAGGAACTTACTTGACAAGCAGAGCAGAAAGACACAGCAACAAGCCTGAGATCAGCCTTTGCTTGGAACCACATGCTGACAGCACATTTCCATGAAAAGGCATGATCATCTTTCTCATTCTTGAAAATGTATCACCTTAAAGGACCACCACACATCAGGAGCAGCCTTTCTTCCTCTGTCTGTGTACAGGAGTGTCCTTTGCTTCTTATGACAGACTTCCTACTGCGCACAGCACATGTGATACTCAAATCTCTACATGGCATGGAGGGTGGTCCTACTTATGGAAAAACGCACAATTATACAAAGCAGTCTCTAAATCATCAGCCAGGTTATGCAAGTGTACTTCTTATTCAGTACATAAAACCAGTTCCCACTAAGCATCTAATCTATCCAGGGAACATTTGTAGTCCCTACAAGGTGCTGAGTTCAAGTGTCTTGCAGAAACTGCCCCAAAAGACTTATCATTATCAATGAACGAATAAACAAAACAAACAATGCAATTGACCTAGAGCTCCTGTCCCTAATAACCAAAAACTGAGAACATACATCCAGACTTAAGAATTATTTTCATGAAGCTAGATATGGGCAAGGGGAGAAGTACTTTTGTCCTATTTCAATAGTAGATCAAGATCTTAGAAATAGAACAGGTCATTTGTCTCATGACTTCAACAGATCCTACCAGTCAATTACTAACTAATTAACTAATTCAGATTTGTAGCTCCTCCAAACGTCAAGCAGACTTTTCAATAGAAGTGAATGCAGGGTTCTATTCTAGGTGCCAGAAGGAAGCTTCAAAATCGTTCCTAATCAACAGCCCTAAAAGAAGATTGGAAAAGTCAATTTCTTGACAGTAGCGTTACTTTTGAAGTGTAACAATAACACTCTATAAACAACATTGTTCAGCATCATCAGTGTTGTTCATTGCTGCTTCTTTTTAGGCTTCAATCAAATATGGTGCCCAAAAAATATGAAATAATTGATTTTTAAAATGAGCATCCCGACCTATTATGCTAATGGGAGTTACATTTTTGCAAAAGTATAAATTCTAAGAATGCATAGATGGAAGATGCTGTTAGATCATTTATTCCTTGTCAATGAGAGGACATTCCTCAGGAGACATTTTTCTCTAGATTTTTTGCAAACCTGGCATCAAATGGCTAGACTCATGGGGCTTCCAGCGTTTAACTGAAGAATATTTTCCACTAGGTTCCATCAATCCATCAATCATGAATATTTCAAGAACATACAAATCTAACTTTTACATGTTTTTAGTGTTATTCTGTTTCTCCCAGTGATAATCTAAGACCATCAGGTAAGGAAACAAAGATTCAATGGACTTTGGAGGAGCAGGAAAGACAATAGAAGTGCCAGGAGATCTATTGTGTTGCAGGAGAAGAAGGTGGGGAAGTTCTTTGGAGAGGATAATGCAGCTAGGGCACTTCCTTCTTACACACATTTCTTGTACACACCCACTCACACGTCTCCTTATGGAAGTCTTGATGCCAAAGTTTTTTCCTGTAAACCAACAACACTGTATTTCATAGTTTCAGTAGAGGTCATGGTGGAGATGTACAGGGAAAGTCATATAGATCTTTAGGATCTACATGAGAACAAGGCAGCAGGCACTTTTCCTCTTTGCTTGTATGGACATGGATGTGTCAGAAAACTCTTAGAGACATTGACAGAGGTGGATTCATGTACTGTAAAACAGACAGTGCTCAGACACCCAATGACCAGCACTATTTTCTGCTGTCACCTGTCTGGGTACTACAAGCTGTGGCCTGCTCCATCTTTGGGCTAGGAATTGCATAGGTTGGAAATCAGTAGTACCACTTGCTCTGTAAAACACTTCTATTTGCTTGCCTTCACTGCTGTTAGAATTTCTTTCCTCTTCGTTCCCTCTTTTTTTCTCCATATGGTCTAAATATTGCTGATGCTGCTGTTCTACTTGAATCAGAACCAAAAACCTGTGACTTTTGCTAGCTATCCACATTTTTTGCAGCTTCTGCACCCCTCAGACTGATGGCACAGCCTCCAAAGCAACAAGTCGGTGCATTTCATTGATGAGTCTTGAAGATGCAGTACAAACACTCCACAAAGAGAAAGAAAGGAATTTGCCTATAGGTACTCTGCACTTTTCACTGAACTCAGTTTAAGCTGACAGAAATTGGCTGCAGTGTTTGAGTGACAGAATTTACCCTATCCAAAATGGAAGTCGCTGTAGAGAAGAGCATCAGAAACATAATGAAAATCTTTAGCAAAGATGTGAGGCAATGTTATGTTTGGAGGGAAAACTGTGGACTGAGCCCTGTTGGCCTTAAACTCTTCAGGTGTTACTGCAGAGAACTGAAACCCATAATTGATTCGATTTTTTTTACACAGGAAGTCTATGACTAATATTTTCTGCTGTAGAATTGCCAGTGTGTGTGGCTTAGTGTTCCCTACAAGTGTTATACACTGGTTCTTGATTTTCTTTAAATGTGAACTTAGAGAGACTGTCTTCTACTGTGTTCTCACTTTTGTTTTTTCTTTTTTGCTGACTACAATCAAATAGGTTATACTTCCAGGTGAAGGAAGTATTCCCTTCCTTCCCTTTCCCCAAAATAAAAAGTGGTTTTTCTGAATATCACTCTCCTTCAGGAAGGTGTGTGCAATCTGTTGAATATTAGGAACACATTGTATGCAGGAAGAAAATTGTCAGGGATTAGATCAGCTTGGGGGGTAGGGAGGGGAACTAAAAAAAAAACCACAAAACCCACCAAGCTGATCTGAGAGACGGCAAGGCATCTAGCTCCTTCTGTGTCAGAGAAGCATGTATCTTTTCCCCACTACCTTCAAGGAGTTGAAATAACTACTAGAAAAATAAGGAAAATCTCTCCTCACCTCAGGCTTAAAACAATAGTGAGATTTAGGGACCCATCATTCTGAGCTGAATCTTTAGGAAAATATTGGCCCCCTTGTCACCTCTCAGGCTGTCAGAAAATTCTTTGCGTGTTCTGTTTCAGAAAACCCCACAAATAACGGATAGTTCCTTTCAGAAACTGCCAGTAACACCCCATTCTTCCCAGGTTTTCAGAGCTCACAGTAGTGGCTGCATAGATGAGGCCATCACGAGCCAGAGACATCATCAGCACAGAACACTCCGCTATTTATTTAGACTCTGAAAAAGAGCCTTCTTGCTTATTTTCCTAAAATAATTAAAATGCATCACTTAAGTTCCGA
>VWZZ01005639.1:0-20367 GCA_013399095.1 Psophia crepitans
CCTGGCCACAGCCAGGACAGTATTGAAGAATTCTTTCAGTCTAGAATTATTTATCGATGTGATGAAAAAAAATATTTTATGTTTTGGAATATCACTGTCACCAATCAAAAGCTTTCAAGACCTTATATCAAATATGACACTTAACTTTTATCTCCCATGAGAAAATGATAGGAGGAGGAGGAGGAGGAGACTGAACGATTAATAGGTAACTATTGTCTTTTTACATTAAAAAAAAAAGAAAAGAGGCTTGAAATATTTTGTATTTCTGTTGGAAAAAAATATCTAAAAAATTCAATATTATGTTAGTTCAGGACACTTCCTTCCTCTTGCACCATCATTGCACTTTAGCCAAATGAAAAGACAGAAGTGTATCACAGGAAGGATGTGACTTGCTCACAGGGAAGGAGAAACAAACAGATACCTGCTGTGGAAGTCAAGAACGTCTAAGAACAAAACACTACATAATTCAGAAAAGTCAATTGATAGCACAGGATCAGAATAGGGTTTTTGAGGGCATATTTTTCAGCAGAGTTTCAATGTTCAGTTCCTTCATCCAAACTTGAGGCAAGAATTTCTTAGGGGAGAAAAAGAATGGCCAAGTACAAAAATAAAAATTGAAATGAAAAAAGATACAGGCAAAAAAAAGAATGGAAGAAAAAAATATATAGAACTAGTACAAAAAGAAAGATTCATATTTTTTACAAATGCAAGCTCTGGCAATTGAAAGATTTCTAAGAGGGGTTTTTAAATGTAAATAATTGCTCAGGTGTCCTTAATTACAACATCATAATATTAACCCAGATGCTTTTGCAAAAATATTCTGGCACTTTGTTTGCAATTTTATATTTAACAGATACTGTTTAGTTCAAAATGTCTCTGATGAGGTTATAGAAATTATTTTTCAGCAAGGTAAAAAAATGTCAGTTCTAATTTTATTTTACTAATGCTTTGTAATATTGAGGTGATTCCATTCAGGACATTAGCTGACATTCAGAATTTCCATGGGTTTTTTTGAACAATATTTAATATTTATTTTAATTTGTACTTGTCACCATTTCATTAACAGGCTTTTTGTATTTCAGTTACACTGAATTTTAAAGAGTGTATTTATTTCATTTTAGCACTCTGAATATCTCATAGAGAATTCTCACAATGTTACCTAGGACATAGATAAATTCTGTAATGTAGTTTTATAGATTTTGCAGTTTGAATGAATAAGACATTTGTTTAAATAGAAAAAGATCCTAAACCTGAAGACTTATTACGTTCCAGAT
The DNA here is from genome assembly GCA_013399095.1 of Psophia crepitans. Classification (NCBI taxonomy): domain Eukaryota; kingdom Metazoa; phylum Chordata; class Aves; order Gruiformes; family Psophiidae; genus Psophia; species Psophia crepitans. The sequence goes on from VWZZ01005639.1 coordinate 1,275, forward strand.
TCATACTTAGTATCCAATTTAAATGAAAGGTTCATGATATTTATTATGTGTCATCCAAAATAATGCAGTATGATAGAGCCTGATTTTCCTTCAGATACTGAGTGTATATTAATGTAAATCCAGTATCTTCTATGGAGTTGCTTCTGATTTACTTTTAGTAGCCAGACCTAGTGAATATGGACAGCTTGACAAAAGCTGTTTCTTAAAACTGAGTTATCACGAGAATTACGGGCATTAGGTAATTAGAAGAATTAATTCAGTTGTTGATAATAATTTTTAGTGGTGTAAAAGGATTCATTTACTGACCTAAGTGACATCTCACATGATGCAAGGAGTTCTACAAATTCTTGTTCATCTATGAAGTCAAATATTTCCATAAAATTCTGCATACTATCTCAACTTTATTTTCTTTAGCCTTACCAGTGCTGCCTTCAAAACATATGCTATCTATGATGTGTTTTCTACTTACAGCTCTATATTTCACTTCCCTATTTGTTTCATACAACAGGTAGATTGATGATGGTTGTGTTTTTCACATTGCTTGCATGCACTGCCTAGGTTCCATAGATAGAAGTCTTGACTGGTGATCATGCAACCTTAATGCAGAATATAAATCAGCTCAGTATAAACATGATAAGAGTAAGTCACGTATTTTAGGCCTATATCCAAAGGAGAAAGGGAAATCCTGTTTGTCTTAATTTTTGTCTTAAAACATATCTGACCATTCAGACCTATAAGTCATTCCAAGGTACTTCAAGAACAGAAGAAAACATCAGAGGTAAAACTGTGCATTTTAATTAGGTTATTAATGATGTACAGAATTATAGAAATCATTTTATGAGTTTGAAAGCATACAATAATATTTGAACTAGAATTTTAAGCATTGCTCTCCTACAGATACTGTCGCTACTACTTGGGAAAGCAAACTGCTTCAGAAACCAGTGCTCAAAAATTTTTTTGTGTGTTATTGCCAGCTTGACCAAAAATAATATTGCCAAGGAATAATTCAGTGTACTTTCACAAGCTTTACATTAGTAATCATCTACCTGTTGCACAGAAAGAACAATTATCAGCTGTGAGCTATAAAAAGCATACATGCCATGTAGATGAAACACATTCACAGATCGTGATCTATTCTAGTAATATGTCAGCAGGAGAAAAGTAGAATATTACAGTATGACAGTGAGTGGATGACCCAGTGCTCTAATTACAGAAAAAGACATATTTGCCCTTCCCTTCCATCATGGCAAACAGATGTGGTAGCTCAGAATGTAAAGACTTTGTTTTGACCCCTTTTTTGATAGAAGTGTACTGTGGTCCAGAAGTAGCAATTTATGTTACTGTAAAAGAGAGAAGCCGAAGTGATGCAAATGTCTGGAGTAATGATAAGTGTTTGAGCCTTTAAGAACTCTGATACAGGGGTAAAAATCTTTTTGAATACTAATTCTTTCTTTTCTTCACAAAGTGGGAAAATCATCCTGGTTGCTTAAGCAATTGAAGTTTTCAGATGGCAATGATATCTTTTATTAGATCAGCTTATGGGGGAGTGGGACACATGAATTTTATGAGGCTAAAAGCTGTTTTCAAGTCTTTAAAAAAATCAAATATAAAAGAGTTAATCAGTAACTTTTGTGTAATCTTTGTTGCTTTGGTAGAGTGAATTGATGTGTATGCTGATAATCAGAGAGTTATGATCAACAGCTCAATGTCCAGATGGTCATAAGCGATGAGTGGCGTTCCTCAGGGGTCAGTACTGGGACCGACACTGTTTAACATCTTTGTCAGCAACATGGACAGTGAGATCAAGTGCACCCTCAGCAAGTTTGCCGATGACACTAAGCTGTGTGGTGTGGTCAACATGCTGGAGGGAAGGAATGCCATTCAGAGGGACCTTCACAGGCTAGAGGTGGGCCTATGTGAACCACATGAAATTCAACATGGCCAAGGGCAAGGTCCTACATGTGGCTTGGGGCAATCCCAAGCACAGCTACAGGCTGGACAGAGAATGGATTGAGAGCAGCCCTGACGAGAACGACTTGGGGTGCTGGTTGATGAAAAATAGAATAGAATAGAATAGAATAGAANGAGACCCCATCTGGAGTACTGCATCCAGCTCTGGGGTCCCCATTACAGGAAAGATGTGGAGCTACTGGAGCAAGTCCAGAGGAAGGCCACAAAGTTGATCAGAGGCATGGAGCACCTCTCCTATGAGGACAGGCTGAGGGAGTTGGGCTTGTTCAGCCTGGAGAAGAGAAAACTCTCAGGAGACTTAATTGCAGCCTTCCAGTACCTGAAGAGGGCCTACAGGAAAGCTGGCGAGGGACGGTTTATCAGGGAGTATGGTGATAGGACAAGGGGTAATGGTTTTAAACTAAAAGTGGGCAGATTTAGATTAGATATTAGGAAGAAATTCTTTCCTGTGAGAGTGGTGAAGTACTAGAACAGGTACCCCAGAGAAGTTGAGGAGACCCCATCCCTGGGAGTGTTCAAGGCCAGGTTGGATGAGGCTTTGGGCAACCTGATCTAGTGGAGGGTGTCCCTGCCCATGGCAGGGAGGTTGGAACCAGATGATCTTTGAGGTCGCTTCCAATCCAAACCATTCTATGCTTCTGTGAATCATCATAATTCTCCATGGATCGTTTAGTTCCTACTTCCTAAAATTTTAGTCTTTATTTTCCTTGAACAGACAAGTTCCAAGCTAAACAAGCCAGATAAAGAGATTGTAAAAATGGTCCAAAACTGGTCTAAAGGGCTCTTGATGAGCAGGAAATGGGACCCCATGCTTTTTAAACACCTAGAACTTCCTAAAGTCTAAACTCTTTTGTTTATGTTATTTCTGAACAAATCAGAATACCAAGTTACAAAGTCTGGAACACCCAGGTAAGGCAAGAAATTGTTTTCATTCTGAAGGTTACTAAATGTTGCAAAGACTTTTCCAAGAGGTGTAATAAAAAAAAATATCGCTTTCATTACATACCACTGATAGCTCCTTCCTTTATCCACTAAACGCTACAACACACTGGAACAGGCTACTATATTAGCTATTTCCATCTCCATTGCATAAGATAATTTCATTGCACTTTTGAGCCAGTCATATATATTTTGTCTTATTGCCTTGCATTCTTCTGTAAAAGTAAACAGAAATGAAAAAGGTAATATTTGCTGTACAAGGGAAATAAGGTAATATTTATGAATTTTTGAGAAATTTGTACACAAAGTATTGGATAACTGAAAAAAAAAAAAAGAAAAATTATCTGCATGCGTGATACCTCAGAATCATTTGGATTCCACTACTGAAAATATTGTGGTTTAACCCAGGAGGCAGCTAAAACAACCACAAAAAAGGGGAAAGGATTAAAACAAAAAAAGGTAAAACTCATGGGTTGAAATAATTAAGCTTAATGTACAGTTCTGTATAAATTAAGTTGTAGTATAAATTGACATTGTATGTGGCAACCTAAAATCTAAGCACACCTCAAGGTGCTCCATGCCTGTTATATGGTGCTCTGTGTGTGATTATACATTCACGTATAGACCAAATTTTTTATTCTGCCCACACAAACTACATTTTATTACATGCTTACGAGCTGTCTCTTCTACAGGTGGCAAAATGAAATCTTTTAGAATATGAAAGACATCCAGGAAGTAGTACAGAATGAGATTTGTAAATATTCAGACAGAAGTACAGCTATAAAAGTGTTCAGTAATTATTCATAAGTGAAGGGTATAAAATAAGGGAACTTGTTTTTTGTGTTGTTTGTGTAAGAACTCAGTCTTTATGAACAGCTTAAAGATAATAACATATACCAGTGTGGCAACAGCATTTATGTCTTTCAAAGAAAGCCTGCATTAAGTTCTGACAATTGAAATTTTGCTGCTGCTGCTCTTCTTAAAACTGCTCCTGGTTCTGAATGTTCTTTTGCATAAAAGGTTGGTGGAGTTAGAAGACAGTGTCCCTCTTTACAGAGAATAAATCTGGGTCATCTACAATAATACCTCTCCAAGTCACTCTAGGGATAGTAATAATAAAATTTGATCAAGCAGTCAACAGCAGTCATACTGAAGAATAATAAAGAAATATACTCTGTCCTTCTTAAATTATAATATCTGGTCAATATACCTCATCGTCTAGCTAATTTGGTTTCACAGTAGGGTGAATTGTCACAAAAAAACCAACTCAAACCAAAGCAAAACCCACTACCTTTTTCTTGTCCTTTTCTTTAATAATCTTGTGTTCATTTAGCCCTCTCCTCAGTCTTCGGTCCCTAAGACACGAGACTTAGGGAGATGAGCACACAACCAATAAATGTGAAGACAGTAAGTAAGATAAGCAACAGGGGACTCCAGTGGTATACCTGGACTTTGGAAAACAGTAGCTAGAGTTCTTCATGAGGGGAAAAAGCATCCAAAAGAAATTTTAAAGTCAGGGACCCCTCGTTCACAGCTGCAAGTCATAGTTTACAGATCTGTTAAATTGTGGGCATATTTTGAAAATTAAAACAAAAAATAAGTTCTTAATTTTACAGTCCTGTTCTACTGCTCCTGTACGTCGCTAGGAAGCAGAGTTGCATCATTGCTACTCCTGCTCCAGAAGAGTTTGTGCTGCCTGCTTATGATGGGTTAAATGTCCTCTCCTGCTGGTGTCTTTGTCAGTGTAAGGAGACAGTGGTGCTGTATTCCAGAGCTTTGCTGCTAGTGGAAACATTGCCCTCTCCTGCCAGGCAGCTATGCTATTTGAAGTTTGTCTATATTGTGCAATATATCATGTGCAGTCATACTATATCACCAAAGACCCACACTTTTAATGCCAGTATGCAGGTAAATCTACCTAACGCTACTTGAGAGATGAATCTTGTGCAGCAAAAATGGAAGAACTGGCACAAGCTTTCCTACCAGCATGGTCCTTTTTCCAACAATTGTGAGAAGGCAGTTTGGCTTTGCAGACTCACTCTGTGCATATATACAGCAAGTACATTTTCATGTGTGCAGAGAGTTATTAAAACAAGCAGAGTGAATGTTTGCAAGCCTTATACAGGTATCCAACCTTAATGATTCTATGATTCTATATAAACATCCATATTCATTATTTAACACATATTACAAGGAAGAAAAAGAAATTTATCATCGCTTCCAGTTCAATAACTCTTAAAAGTTTGAAAACTGGTAAATACTCTTGGCAATGTGTTTTTAAGCCAGCCAATCAAAGTGAGAATGGCACAGAACAGGCCTGAAAACACAGACCGGAACTACAGCTGCAGGAGAGACACTGAGCAATAACAATTGTATTTTTCAAATTACAGTAAGTGCAATTACACTACAGAAATATACTGGTCAAACAGTTCTGGGCTGATCATAAACAAAAATCAATTTTTAAATTAAGCCTATTATGTACGTACAAAACCAGAGTGAGTAGTCGGCCATTACTTCCCCACCCCACCCTTACCTTCCCAGGAATAATGAAGGGAAGAAAGAAAATAAAAGATGTATGGAAGATCATCGAAAATGGAAGACTGAAGAATGACAGAAAATCTGATGCATCTCAACATCAGAGTGACTAAATATTTTTGTCAAGGCATTGCTTATTTAGAATACTAAAAGCAGAAATCAAAATACTGTTGTGGTTTTTTTTTTCTCACAGGCAGCTTTGGATTTTTTAATCATAAAAGAATCAAGTTGTAATGAACACTAGATGAACATGCCACTGACTATGTTAGTTTGGAGTTGCTTCCCTTTATCTTTAAAAATCTATACTAATCCCTAAGGAAGTCTTTCTGACATACCAATTTAAATGAATATCCAAAATTGTAGTTTAGAATAGATATTTAAAGGATGCTTCAGTTTTTACAGGGAAGTTTAAGGAGGTACATACACACCTTGTCTCGATTGCCATTCAGTGATTGGCATAACTGGTGACAATCTGTTGCAGAGGTACTCATTACTAGTATTTGTAGAATTGGGGCAGGATAGGAGGAAGAGAAACTCATGTTGCTTTGGGTTTTTTAATTTCCTTTTGTTTTGTTTTAAGATTGGGGGGAAAAACCTCTTATACTGCTATGGTACTCTACTTTTAACAATCTAACATGAATTTTACCATTAAGGAAAGGCACAAATCAAATTAATGTCTCCTGAGCAAAAATTAATTCAGGATTGCACTCAGTTTAAAGATTTTGTTCAGAGTTTCCTTAAGGAATGGTAGGAAACAAGTATGATGATTCCTTCTAAAAATAAACTACTTTTATTTTAGACCAGGCTTCTACCGAGCATTTTACTGGTTACTGCCAATGCAGAGAGAATGCTAGCTTCCATTGTTCCAAACAAATCAAACCAAGACATACAATAATTCATGATAAAGTAGTCAAACTAATTAAAGTATTTCTGCAAGTAACTGCTGGTCAGATTAAATCAAGGCCCAGAGACCAGACAATAGGCAAGTAAGTATCATTAAAAAGAAAACTCATAGTATTTACTTAAGGGATTTAATGAAAAGTTGCCTAGATACAACTGGAAACACTGGGAACATGGACAGAGTTATGTTTTGACAGCTAAAATTCTACCCAGGTGCTATACTCTCAAAAAGCATTAACCTAAATCCCACCTATTTCCTATTCTAGAGTCATAGAATCATAGAATATCCTGAGTTGGAAGGGACCCATAAAGATCATCAAGTCCAGCTCCTGGCTCCACACAGGACCAGCCCAATAAAAGCAGGTGACTGAGAGCGTTGTCCAGATACTTCTTGAACTCAGTCAAGCTCGGTGCCGTGACCACTTCCCTGGGGAGCCTGTTCCAGTGCCCGATCACCTGCTGGGTGAAGAACCTTTTCCTGATCTCCAGACTAAATCTCCCCTGTCGCAGCTTCATTATATTGAAATTGTGAATGTCATAATCCTTATTTAAATTCTAACAAGCTCTGTAAATTTGCGCATATGTCAGGCTTTTTCCAATTGATCTGAAAGACTGGAGGGAATGAAGACTCGTAAACAGTCACTAGAAAAATAAATGAGAACACTGGTCACTCCCCACCCAGCCACCAAGGAAAAACATCTTTCTACTCAGTGAAAACATAGTCTATCTCTGTCTAACTTTAGTTCATCGAACATATTTAAATACCTATTGAAAGTGGCAGTTCTTCAAGGAAGAATAGAAAGCTGCTCCAACCCCAGATTCCCTGTAGTTTTGCTAAGCAGAATATACAAATCTGAATCCATGCTGGGCAGACAGCCTTTGAATCTGGCCCACCTGCACACTTGGTGGGTGTAAAGCGTCACAGAGCTATTTGTTAAATGGTTGAAACTCCTGCTATCATTGTCACGAAAGAAAATTACTTAGATACCTTCAGAAGGGGTTCATGTCAGATAAGACAAATCTCAGTAAGGATAAATAGATCACCAGACAGGGCTCACCTTAGACAACCAACTGGTTATAACAGCAATTTTCATTTTGCAGCTGTATAAATAGGATTATTAATCCTTCTCCACCATCAGAAAAAAAAGAAGATTTTTTTTCCTCTGTTTTCCTCTGCATCTGGGCCCATGTTCTGTCAGTGGGTGTGGTTCAAACACCTGAATGGACTCAGGTTCTCACTGCATCAGCATAAATAGGGGTAGGATCTGGCCTTTATATTTATTAGCTTAAATCCCTAGTTTAGTGAAATGAAATGTCTTTATGACATTTAATTGACTCAGGGAGAAGAACAATTAACAGATGCTTAATTTATCCTTGCTTAATGAACAAAGTTATTTCCAAAAGTAAATAAAACTTCAGTTTAAAGAAATTCACTAGACACCATTACAAGTCTCCAGGTGAAGCTTTAAAGGAATAGACACTATGAGAACTGAAGTTTTATGATTCAAGACACAACTGGTAGAAAGTATTTTCTCTCTTTAATATCCTCACTTCCTCTCCTCCTGCTACACTATTTGTTAAGTCTTCCATGTGTCCCTATTACTTGACCATTCTCAAACCCCGTTTGTCATGGAAGAGCACAATCAAGGGAGAAAATTAGAAGAGCATGCCATGACGCAATTGAAGGAAATTTCCATGTGAAGGAAAAAATATATTAGCGATCTGAGAAAAAGTCACTGCTGTAAATCCGTTAACATAGCCACAAAGAATAAGAAAGTGAGACTTTTTGTTTTGTTTTTTACTCTACCTGTCTGAATAGTATCCAAATGAGAATTTTAAGTTCACTGAGAGTGCACTCTACCAACAACACACATTATTAGAAATCATAACATTAGCATCGCATTGACCCAATTTAATGAAGTAGATGGCAGACCAAGAAATTCTTCTCGTCTTTGTGCTCTTACAGTACTAGTTGTTGGAATTATTTACCCTTGCTTGCTCATTTGCACAAAACTGAACTAGTATGAGCAACACATGCCATTAAAGTGTGGATAAGTTCTCTATTTGAACCTGTATCATGTACTCTCAAGAAAACTTCACAAGAGCATTTTTATCATCCTGCTCTGAACTTTCGCTTAACTCAGCACATAGTAAACTTAGACCATTTACTTCTTTGGTTTCTGTGTTAGAAAATAGATAAGAATTACCTCTTTCCTGCAGAGTCTTCTCTGCAAGTCACTACATGAATCTCCTCTCAGTCTCCCTGCAGACATCCTGTCTTTGTGAGCCAGCACAAAGTGCTTCCAAGACCCCATCTATTAATGACCCAGAAAAGGAATGTGCCGACCTTCGTTTAAACTTGGCGACAAGACGTTTTCAGATACCATTGTCCCTACCTACACTAAAAAAAGAACACAGTTTCTAAACTCAGTGGGTGAAGGGTTGATAGGTGACAGAGTCGCAGCTCTGAGCAGTCAGAGGTGTTGGTGAGGGGTAGGCAGGAGCTCTGCAGGGCTGTGCTGAGGACTCACACAGCTGAACCACCTTCATTGCCCATCTGAAGTAGCACTGACGCATTTCAAATGGGACTGGTGAAAAGCTGCACCGTCAGAGGGCTTGAGTAGAGATACTGTGTTAAAAATACTTGCAGGTCTTATGAAAACTTTACCAGTCTGTTTTAAGCACAAACACACAGAACAGCAGGTGCTCAGGCTATGCTACCTGACGCTCTGCAACTACAGCCTAGACATCGGAGGAAGAGAATAAAAACATTTTACAAGTCTGTGGTATCATAAGTCTTCTGGAGACTAGGCATAAAAGTATAGATTGCTTTCAGGCTGCACTAATGCTGGAGTTTTGACCTGGCTCAAAGAGAGTCAGGTTATTGGATAAGCTGGTACAGATTTCAGAATGAGCCTTTTACCAGAGCTAGTGTGATATAATACTCTCCAGCTGTTCAGCCCATCACTGTAAGACCACCTACACTTTGTGGAACATTTTCTTAACAAAACCCTTTAGAAGGGTTTTCACTCCACCTTCCTCACTTCTATTTTAGAAGCCTGGACTAAGTACGTATTTCATAGAATCATAGAATCATAGAATCATTAAGGTTGGAAGAGACCTCAAGGATCATCCAGTCCAACCATCCCCCTACCATCTATTACCCACTAAACCATGTCCCTAAGTACCACATCCAACCTTTCCTTAAACACCCGCAGGGACGGTGACTCCACCACCTCCCTGGGCAAAACATTCCAATGCCCAACCACCCTTTCCGAGAAGAAATTTCTCCTAATCTCCAACCTAAACCTCCCCTGGCGCAACTTGCAGCCATTTCCTCTTGTCCTGTCACTAGTTATCTGCGAGAAGAGGTCCACCCCCAGCTCACCACAACTTCCTTTCAGATAGTTGTAGAGGGCAATAAGGTCTCCCCTGAGCCTCCTCTTCTCCAGACTGAACAAGCCCAGTTCCTTCAGCCGCTCCTCATAAGACCTGTGCTCCAGATGGCACACTGCCGGCTCGTGTCCAGGCAAGCGTCAATCAACACCCCCAGGTCCTTTTCCTCTAAACAGCTTTCCACCCACCCCACTCCCAGTCTGTAGCGCTGCCTGGGGTTGTTGTGGCCAAAGTGCGGGACCCGGCACTTTGCTAAGTTGGGCTTTGTGATAAACTTCATGATGTTATATGAGAAAAAAGAAGAGCACATTACATTCATGGGCCATTAGTAGCATCACAAGATAAAGACAGTAATTTTAATTTAGTTGAATGGTGGAAGGACTGAATAGAAACATGGGTAGCTCCAAGGCATTTTGTTTCCCCTGTGCTCCTACCTCAGTTGTAGGAAGGAAGATTTAGGCAGACTTAAAGGTGGCTCTAAATTAAGAGATTAATTGAGCATCAGGCTTCTTTTACTGCCAGGGAGGATCATCAGCTCCTGGGAAGGAAGGGATCAAATAATCAAATGTCTAATCTTTTTAAGTACAATGTGACAAATACTCTCAGAAAGCTCCCTGGTATAATTTAAGGAAAAAGGAAAAGGAAAAAGATAAAAGGGGAAAGGAGAAAGAGAAAAGGAAAGGGGAAAAGTGAAAAGGGGAAAAGGGAACGGACAAATGGGAATGGAAGGAAGAGAGGAGAGGAGAGGAGAGGAGAGGAGAGGAGAGGAGAGGAGAGGAGAGGAGAAGAGAAGAGAAGAGAAGAGAAGAGAAGAGAAGAGAAGAGAAGAGAAGAGAAGAGAAGAGAAGAGNTTAAAAAAAATTTGTGCTCTCCAATACTATACAGCCCAGTGATGGAAATTTTGTATTTTGATCACTGTTAACTCAGCATATTCACCTTAAGTAGAAAGTGAACTCACAAGAAACCTGTAATTTGTGTTGTCATTTGTGAAATGAATAAATGTCTCATTTAGGAGAACTTTTGGGGAATGATAAGTCATGCCCTAAAATGTCCAAATACAATAGACAGTTTTGTAAATTCACCAAGAGTCAATGGAATAAGACGATGTAAACCTGTGATAACTGCTAGAGCAGAAGTCAGGGCTCGATAGAAAAAGCTTCAAGGTGCTGTTTCTTTGAAAAGAAACCCTTCGTGCTAGAAGTGAGACAACATAATAAGACACTTTATACATTTGATTTGGAATTTTCATTGGTTCAGCTTAAGAAATGAGAATTTGTGTCTTTAAAGACATGAATAACCTATATTTGTATAACACCTGTTTCTGAAAATAGCCTGTGATCAGTTTATTTTAACGAAGAGTTTTACTGTCGTGGTAATGTTACTTTTCTGACTAAATTCATCTATAAGCATTGTCACAATCAAATCTTACTTGAAAGGAGTGTAGATAAGGAGTTGCATGATTGAATCTTTATGCTAGAATTGCAGACAGCACTATTTGATAACATCCAAACGTACACATTTCAGTCATGCCCTTTCTAAGCTTTTCTGTCAGTCGTGTGTACTATAGAGTATGAATAGGCTTAAAATGGACAGGAATTATGACCAGAGGTGCAAAAGAAGAGACTACACTGCAGTCCTGAAGATGTGGAGGGAGATTATTAGAAATTAAAACTAGAGGGGAAAAAATAAAATAATAAAAAACAAGTGCATGAATATAGGGAAAATGAAAAAGTAAAAGAAAAACCCAACCCAAAAAACTTGACTTTGCTCATTCTTTATTATAAAGCAAATCCTTATAAGCCTCATTTTAAAATCAATTGTCTCCATTTCTATCGCTGGAGAGCTGCGTCAGTAGACACTGAACATTTTACGTAGAGAAAATAAGGACAAAGAATGATCAAAGGCCTTCAATAGCAGAAGCAGCAGTCTTCACAAAACTGTAGGGGCAGTATTTTGCACTCAAACATCCATTGTGGCTTTTAGTTAAATAATTCCAATTTTACAAAATGTTCATATACTCTGGAAAAAATACAGCACAAAATTTTCAACAAAATGCTTGCTTTGATTCTGTAGAATTACAGAGTAATATTTTCATCTTTCTCACTTCTTCAGTAAAACTTTTGCTGGTGACCTAAGTATTTCCCTCCACTTTTTAATATACAGTTTCAGTGTTCTTTTTTTTTTAATATTTCATTTTTCTTTGCCATTATTCCTTTTCTTCTTGTTCTTCCTACAGATTTCATTTTATTACCATTTGACTGCTCACAGTGTTCCTGTTCCCTGATCCTCTGTTATTTTCTTTGGCCATTACACGTTTCTAAAGAAGAGTTCAGCTGCACAGAGACACTATGAGTGCCACAAATGTGTATAGGGCAAGAACTAGACAGAGCTTTTACTTTCCCTTGATCTCTTGAGCACACAGAAATGTTCTTACTGCTTTACTAGACCTAGAAACTTTCCATGTTTTGTGTGTATATCTTACTTTTCTGAAGTCTAAAGTCTTAAAATTTGGTGCTTGAACAGCTGTGCTTCATTTCTAGCTCAGGAAATAAGTACATACGTATGGCCAGAAATACAGTCCAGTGAAAAATAAGCAATGCTTTAGCTCAGTCACATCCCTACAGAAAATGGTACCCACTGTTCTGACATATCTAGTCTTGTTTCCTGAGATGTTGTGAGCAAGCTCTCACTGCTTGACCATCACTGAAAATAGTAATTCATGGGGTTGCTATGTGGACTCCACCACTGTTGGATACTTTTTTGTCTGTTTGTAGTTTTGCCAGATGTCCCCTGACCTAACACAGAGATTTCAAATTTCCTGAGATGACTTAGGCAGTTTGAAACATTTCTTCCCAATTGATTCAAACAGGCAGAAAAAGTAACATAATGGATAAGCCTAGGCAATATCAGGATCCTGTCTCTCTGTCAGTCTACTATAATGCATTTTGAAGGTCCTTAGCTCTTTTCTGCAGTGGTAGGAGTTTCACTGTTAAAGGGGAAGATGTTACAAACTCCCTTCACCTTGTTCTTCAGATATCTCTTGCAACCTTGTCACAGTAGCATCTGTGGGCTGGATATGGCGTTTGAGTATGGCCTTTGGGTATGGCCATGTGTTAGCAGCAATGTGCTGTTGACTACTCTGTGCTTGTTGAGTTGGCCACAGTTATCAGCTTCATTAATCAGAGAGGAATTTTTCATTCTGGATTTTCTAGTGTTAAGTTACTGTTGTAGATGCGGCAAAGATATTTGTTGAAAGCTCACCATGTATACTGAATATTCCTGAAAGCAATGTATGGTCAAATGTTAATAAAAAAGAGGTAATTTTCATGACCATTCTAGCAGAGTGAGAATCCTGGCTTCAGCTTCCACTCTCTGGGGGGAAAAAATATTTAAAAAAATTAAAATAATAAAAAAAATTTCTGTTTTCAAATATAGTCACCTTGCATTGCTGTTCTATGGCTTACTTTCATAGCATCATAGAATCATAGAATGTTTTGGGTTGGAAGGGACCTTTAAGATCATCTCATTTTTTATGGGCACAAAGCAATTTTGGGACTGAAGTTTCAGAGCGTTTCATAAAAATCAACAGATTTTGTTTTGGGAAAAAAAAAGATACGAAACAGCCTGTGGATTGTTTAGCTTTTCCCACTTTACTGCCTGTAATCAATCCAGACTGAATAGAAAAAAAAAAATAGTTTTGACCCTGTCACACTTCATCTAGCAGGGTTCAGTGGTAGAATGTCACATTATTCCTTACAAGAGTAAGGGACATAACCTGAGCACTGAGGCTTCACTGAATTTCTGTATGGGTGAAAGCAGTAGCAGAGTCTAAGTAATGGTAAAAACAGGATTGTGACTATTTTACTTATCTTGCTTTGACAGTGGGGAAGGTGTCAGCACAGAGGACAAGGAGGATGCTTTGGCATGTACTGTCTGCATTTCATATTTTAGTGTAAGATGCCCATACTAGATCCTGCAGACTTGCTGTGGTGCAAGACTGTAGTCCTTACATATCTGTAACTCCCACAGAAATCAATTAAAGGTTAGGATGGATGAGAACTGCAAGACTGTGCCATTTTGTATTAGTTAGATGAGGATAAAATCAGAGATTCATTTTGTTAGAACAAATCAGGAACTGAAGGAATCCAAACTTTGAGAAAATTGAAATAATATGTGTGATTTTTCTCAAGTATTTACATTGTTACTTCTAAGTAAACAAACAGCAGGACAGCTTTTGTAAATCTGTTCCCTTTATCAAATTGTGAAAGCAAGCTGGAAATCCAGGTAGAGCTTTTTTTTTTTAATTTTTAATTAATCAGCACAGATATTTGAATCACATTTTGTTTCTATAGTAACACTTTTTCAATATGGTTACTGAGATGCAAAGTATAATGTAATACTTGTTAGTTACTAAAGTTTATGGAATGAAAAAGAATGTATAGGTCCTTTTAGATTCGAATATCCAGATATGGGAAGCTGAGCCTAGAAATGGAAAAAATAATCTGATACATAAGGCAGTTTTGTCTGTGGTCAAAGTATTCAAGTGATGAATATGGCTGACTTTAGCATGCTGGGATAGTAATTTATTTTTTTTTTAAAGAAATCACTAAACACTGCACATTCATAAAAAAAAGAGGTACAAAGAGGTGCAATATTTCAAACATGTTTGTTTAACTCTTTCCTTCCATAGTGATGATCTTCAAAAACTTTGGTGGCATTTTGTGTGACAATAAAATAGGTGTCTTAAAGATATGGGATTTATGGCTTTCTTTCCAATGCTGTTACATAAATAAACTGGATTAAACAAAGATGCTCAAGACCTATTTTATTCTACAGACAATTATCTTAAAAAGAGATATTTTCATAGACTTCAGGACCTCTATGACATGAGTTGCTTGTTTAGTTTATATTTTCACATAATGTCTATCAGAATAGAACCCCATTTATTATCTGCACAGAAATACAATAGGCATGTATGAAATCTCTTTTGATCTTCCTACAATGCTTGGCTCTCATTGTCTGAACAACTACGGATTAATGGTAAAGTAGCTATTATATTTCAAGAGATAAGACATAGCATAAACCTTGGCCTTTTCTTCCAAGTAGTTTCTTGAAGGCCAAGGGTCAGGCTAACATTTTGCACTTCTTCGCATGTTCTGAATCCTACTGAAATGGGAAAGAGAAGTTCTGAAGTATTAGAAACTCAGTTCCCATTGTCCATAACGGTTTTGATCATTAATTTGCTGTTTAGATGGGCCTAGATCACAAAGCTCAGAACGAGTCTCATATTTCAGACAGGTCTAGGTTTGAATACATTTAAACATATAAGTGGAATACATTCTACATATAAGTAGAAGTCAACCACATAATTCTAAAAACTTAGGAGTTTGCTTTTATAGGATTCCTGGAATCTGTACTGAGGTCTGCAAGCAAATTCAGAATTTGGTTTCTTATCGGATCCCAAACCTCTAAGTGTGGGTCCAGCCTGGAAAACCAAGATTGTTGTAGCTAAATTTATTCTCTGTTGTTTGAGGTAGATCTCTCATCTTCAGCCAGTTATGCATTTCTGTTGCACAGTTTTAGTTTGTCATGCAAATATAATGCAGTACTTAAATCATCTTTGATAATACTTTACTATGGCAAGTGCTGTTGAATGTAATTCGGGATTTGAACAAGAACAGAGGAATAACAAATATAATCTATAGAAAAATGGTCATAATTTTTCAGAAACAACATGGCAATGCTAATTTAATTATGTTACGGATTGATAAATTCTACAGTAGCAAGAGAATGATTTTTTTATGGTAGATGATATTCATGGCTTTCCAAGAGAACATAACAACTTCAGCAAACAACTGAAATAAAAAACTTTACATTTGCTGTGCATTGTGTTGCCTTAGCAAGTGAACAGGCCTACGGTGGCAGATGTCTTCTGCAGCACAAGTCTGGAGAAAAAGCTCAGAAACAAAAGGAAAGAGCAGCTACAAGAATTTCTCTTTTATACTGCAATAACAGTTCTGGTTTGTGGACAGTCAACATTAAAGTCTAAAGAGAAAACCCATACCACAAAGAAGAAATGAAGGAAGTGCTTTATGTGTATGCTTACCCAAAGATAATCTTGTATCTTTATGAACCTACATTTGTGCATGACAGTGAATAGAAGACTCTTAAAATTATTATGTAAATAAAAAGAATTATTTTCAGGAACTTAAGCATGAAACTACAATGAACCTCTATATTTTGTTTAAGTTTTACATCGAGAAGAGAGGTGCAATACCTACATATTTGCTGGAGTGTACACTGATATCTCTATACGCAATCAATAGATAGAATCTACGTGTTGTTTTTTTTTAATCTAAATTTATAGTATCCCTTCATGTATGAGCCTATGCAAAAATGCTTCATTGAATTACATAGATCATCTCCAATCTACATCAAATATCTGTTCCATGTGAGTTAAATTTATTTACGTTTCAAATGCCTAGTGATTCCAGTGCGGCAGAAGTTGGTTTGTTTTTTTTTTCCAGGAAAAGAAGAGCTTATTCTGTCAATGCAGTCAAAATGAGTTAATGACTTTCATTAAATAGAATTCATCTTTCCAGTGTATCACACACAACAAAGAGTTTTATTTTATTGTTGCAAAATGTTACACAAGCTTGGGGAAAACAACCAGGCATCTGTGTGTCATTGTTTGTTTTTGTCGATTACAAGGACAACAACTCCTATACAGAAATAGGAAATTCAAAAATATTATTATTGAACTGATTGTTACCCATGTTACTCCCAAAAAAGAAAGTATGGCGATGCTGATAACATTATTGCAGAGGAGCAGTTTCAACAGAAAGGCCTTTACTGGATAGTTACCTCTACCTTCTGTGAAAGATTAGACTGTAGAAAATACACAGCTCATCAAATCAATTTGGCATGCTTGAACAAGCGAGGTAAAAAAATCAATGGCTAATGTGTGATATGAAAATACTCATAAATAAACTTCTAATTGTTAGCAGGTTAAGATACTTTAATAAACACTAAAATGTTGCTAATTCCAGTTTCACTGAAGGCGTGTCTGCACTTTGTAATGAACAGGCTATGCAGATTAGCACTGGATACATACACAGGAGTACAGAAAGGTGTTTAGAAAGTATTCTGGGGAATGTGTAGGGTCGTGCATAAGATAACAGGAGCATCTATAACTACTGTTTTCTATCGTCAGGAATCACAGCAAAATACAGACAGGCAGGCCTGTAATTGCTGGAGAATATGGAAAACAATGTGCAAGACCTTTCATGTATCTGACTTGGAGAGTAGGTCAGGGAGTCAGAAAAAGTAGACAGGGAATCTAAGTGTAAAAATATTTTGTATGATCTTATTATGCAAATCAAACAACTCCTCTGTGTTACCACAATTGCATCTACACTAATTAAAGCCTCTTAGATGACATCTGCAGGTTTTGTGGTTTTATTTTTTTATTATTTTATTTATATGTGTGAATCTGACGTGAATGGGCTTTAGCAAGATTTAAAAAGTTTTATTTCAGGAATTAATTTGTGTTCACAAACACAAGTTGATTGGCACATATTCCTGAAATATGTACTATTTTGCAATGCAAGCTACAACGAAATATGTATGTATTTTGACTAGAACATTTAAATATGGACATAGTCTTCCATTTCTAATATGTAATTTAACTTTATGCTAATGAGTTTATATTTCCTGTATTGTCTAGACCTCAGAGCAGAAAAAAGTGGTGAAAGCACACACTCGTGTCCAATAAACATACGTCTATGTTCCATAAGCAAAAGCATTAGAACTGCCAGATTTGTCAGATGTATTAGCAATATGGTTTGTGTGATCTCCATGACAAGATAAAGGTGAACTGTAAATAGAATTTAAAATGTGTAGTGAGTATTTCTAAGAAATGTTATGGAGAATGAATGATAGTCATCCCAAAATTTTATTTTAGGAAAACGTTGTGAGCTATAATTGATGCACTAATTAAGGAATACAGTCAGAGAATTTGGTTGGGAGAGAGAAGAGAAGAGGGAAAAAGAAGTGGAAATTGAAAAAAAATTAATTCCTGAAAACAGAGGAAAGGAAAGTCAGGTTGCTACGGTAGTATTTGATGAGAAAGCTGTTTTTCAGATATGAATTCTTTTTACAAAAAAACCCCATACAGAATGCTAAGAAGGGAAAGACAGGTGAGAGACAGGAATGAGCATTTTGAATGGTAGCAGCATAAGGTAACTCAGATAATTCCCCAGTGTGGGCTAGATTTGAAGGAGAGAGCTGCCTTTCCCATAGAGGAGCTCCAACTCTGTGTACTAGACCAGTGCTTTTATAATGTCTTTCTTTTGTAGGAATGTTTTAGTTGTACAGTCAATAATTTATTTTACCAAAGTAAATGATAAAACTGAGATGGGGACTTCTTTGAAATTTTCCTGATTTAAACTCAGTTCAAAGTAATAGGACAGACTTTAAAAGTTTAGTGGAAATAGTAGATCCACATAAGTGATGAAGACAAACTTGCTGTGGTCTGTGGCCCAAGGGAAGTTTAGCAGTCTTCATTGAGATTTGTTTCTTAAACTACAGAAAGAAAAGTAAAAATTGCAAAAGCCAAAAACTTGTTAGTTATTCCCTAGAATGTTCCTTCCGAAGCAGAAGAAAACTAATTGGTCATAGGCATTTTCCAGCCTCCTCAGTGAAGAGGAAAGCCATGTACAAACAAGCTGAACATTACAAAATATTGTTAGTTCTTCCTCACACTTCAGCTACTTCCTTGTGTTTCATTATGCAGGAGGTTTTCATACCACTTTACATGGTGGAGAAATATTGTAAAATATGTAGATGCCCATAGCTTCCATTAATCAGAAAGGCTAAAGGAATCAGCTCAGCATTGAGATAGGGACGAAAAATCATTTGTCACCTTCTCACACACACACGTGGTACATAAAAACACACAGAAAAAAAGAGACTTTATGATGCTTGATGGGTTCGGTTCTTGTGGTTCCCCTTACTCAGTTATCTTTGGTCTGAACTTCTATTTCTATTAAGTCACACAGCTTTGCACTAATTGAAGGCAGAGCTTTTAATATAATACTAATACTTTCTATAGACTCAGCCTTACTCATAAATAAAGCAACATTTACAATGAAATTGTATTAATATTTTAAAATCACTTCTTATTAAAACAGTAATCTGTGAATGAGAGTGCTGGATGAAATTTTGTATTTAATGTCTTGCAGACAAAATATAGATAGAATAGAATAGAATAGAATAGAATCATTAAGGTTGGAAGAGACCTCAAGAATCATCCAGTCCAACCTTCGCCCTCCCCCCATTAACCACTAAACCA
>VWZZ01005642.1:0-22057 GCA_013399095.1 Psophia crepitans
CTCCTCTTGCTGTTAATACATTTGCAGAAACATTTTTTCTTGTCTTTAACTCCTGTGTCCAGGTTGAGCTCATGGTGGGCTTTAGCCTTCCTGATTTTTCCCCTGCATATGCTAGGAATTTCCTTGTACTTTCCCCGAGTTGCCTGTCCCTTCTTCCACTGGAGTAAACTCTCTTTTTCTCCTGGAGACTCAGCAAAAGTTCCCTGTTCAGCCACGCCGGTCATCTTCCTCAACTATTTGAAGCCAGGATGAATCACTTACCAAGAAAGCACGGTCTAGCTTACACCAGTGCCTGACTTCAGAAATGTCCTGGGTCAGGCAAGAAGCATTTTATCCAGCACATTTATGAAAATGTTAGCCCTTGTCAATGAATAGAGATTCTCAGAAGCCAGGCAGCTCTGAACATTCACTGCAGAAAAATGCCTATCCAGAGTTATAAATTAGCACAAGCGTAAATTAGCATAATTGTAAATTGCATAGGACTAGGATCTGAACAGCTCTGTTTAGGGATGCTGATTGCAGCCAAGTGCTACACTGCTCCAACGAGGGAACTTGCAGCTTTTCTTATGGTGATTTTTGTCTTTAACTATAATTATGGGAAAGCAGCTACTGCTTGCAGGTGTCCTAAGGCCAAGCTCATAACCAAAAGGTACCAGTAGCTTCGAGCTGACCTTGTGCTAATTGCCACAAATAAAATGCTCCAGATGACTTTCATCATTTAAAGCTTTTTGAAATACTGTTCTTGTCTCATTCTTAGGATTTCTACCAATTCCACGACTGGGGAGAAACATTTTCCTTCCTTTGCTATAATTTTTTTTTCCTGTGGATTTTGACAGATCACTTAAACTACGAGGGCTTTGGCTGCAGTTTTTCTGTGTGTGCTCAGGCTCCTGATCCATGTCATGTCAACTCTGTAGAGGTCTGTGGACCTCTTCAGGGAGACTTTGGGGGCACCAACACCTGAAGAGGGTCCCCAGACTTGAGTGCACAGCTGTATTTAACCTCCGGGCCCGTATAGAGGCACTTTCAGTTTCAGATGCTTCATTACTTGTCTTCAAGGGGAGATAGTGCAGAAACACCAACACTGACCCACCTTAAATAGGTGCTGTGGGGATAAACCCATCTCAGACTCTGAGGTGATCTAAGGTAGCTCTGGTACCTAAGGCAGCTAACTCAATCACATACGCTACAGTGGAAATTTTGTGAGCTCTTTCCTTCCTTGCACTATAGGGATGGAAAAAATAAACAACTTCGCAGCTTCTTCCCTGAGAAGAAGGGTGACAGAGTTTTATTATTTTGAGAAAGGTGAACTACTGAAGCCTTTCAACTTGCCAGAATTATAAATATACTTTCCCCTCACATTCCTACTCCTCCTGTGATGTAAATACTGCATTTCAAGCTACTTGCGACTTTGGCTTTTTGCTGGTTCTCTTCTTATTTCCTGATAGGGTTTAGTGTACAAATGCCATGCTGACCAGACTGTATATTTCCCTCTTTATAACACAGGGAGATTTAGTAGCTGTGGTGCGTGGCCTTTATTTCTAATCTGGGTTCATTATACTGCCAGTTAAATTCAGACGTGATGTAATGCTGCTCTTCTAGTGAAGTTTAACTGGAGATGACGTGATGCCTATGAGGGTTTCCTTATTTTCCATCTGACCTCCAGATCACTCATCTCTCTTCAATCAAAAGCTTCAACACACCTATGCACAAGGAACACAAATAATTGCTTTTGACATAAATCAGACCAACTTGTGTTTAGTTCAGGATTCTACTCCTTACCATGTTCAATTACTAAAAGTTTCATATTCACACACAGGAAAATTCTCATTATTACAGCCTAACATTTTCCAAGCAATGTCTTTCCTAACCTAGACCTTTATATCTATGTCTCCAAAGACATGTGAGATTCTCTTTCTATCTAGGAGGCACTGTCATCATGTCTGAAACCATCGCCCATCTGCATCCCCGGGTGTCTACATGCCTCACACTCTTCCTTAGGTGGGGTGGGAGGGCGACACACAGATGCAAAACGCTGCTCAAGTCTGATCCTGTCCCACAGCTCAGACCCCACCTGATGTTTCTTTGCCTAGCTCGTCAGCATTATTATTTTCCAAGTTTTCCAGGTAAAACCATATGCCCTTTTCCTTAAAAGCATGCCAGATTATACGATCTAAAGGCCCTTTTGTGACTTAAAATCTGTGAATCTCTGACACACATGGGTGTAAGATCCTTTTCTATGATACCTTGATTGCAGTGCTGCATTTCTCTGCCAACCCTGCGCATATGTGGATACAGCTGGTTTCGGTGCCACCTCCCCTCATACAACACCTGGTCGAAGTGTGTTGTCTGCAGACCTCATCCAAAGTCCAGCACAATGAAAATAAGCCATTCCCTTCATTTCTCTGGATTTCAGTGCTTACAGCTATTTCTTCCTGCCACTCAAATCCTTTTATTAGAACTTCTTCCTGTTGACCCAAAACCACCATATGGATTTGCCCAGGCCAAGATTTCCAAGTGTGTCCAGAAATTTTAAAAGCCATACTCAGAACAGCAAGTGTAAATGTCCTCTTTTCCTCTCTTAAGGAACTTCAAAGTGACACAAACCTCTTTCTTTTGAACTTAGATCCCAGAGTAGGCACCAGAGACTGGATATACTTCTGGGTGGCTCAGTTTTTCATTATGCTGCTTGAGTCACGCAGAAATGACCTGGTTTTCAGGAAATTATGAGAACCATACTGGAAATTAACATCCTTGCAGTGCTTTGTAACAACAACTGAAATTACTGAACTTTGCTGCCCAGAGAGGTGGTGGAGTCTTCTCTGGAGACATTCAAAAGCCTCCTGGACTTGTTCCTGTGTGATCTACTGTAAGTGATCCTGCTCCAACAGGGGGGGTTGGAGTAGATGATCTCTGGAGGTCCCTTTTGACCCCTACCACTCTGTGAATCCGTGAAATTTCAGGTATCTGAAATCTCCGGACATGCCTGATAATCACATTCAAAATAACTCTACTCATTTGTTTATTTATTTATTTAAGCTATGTTATTAATTATCCCATTTCGTCCAGCTTTGTGATTTATGTATTATCTTCTTCATCTTACTCCCAAGTCATTAATCAGAGTATAGAGGGGTTCCCTTCCTGCAAAAGAGCCTTGCCGCGTGAATTGACTCTTATCAGCAAATGATGCTGAAGGATCCCAAAGATTTTCCAGCAAAGCAGGCAGCTCCCTTTGCTGGGGAGGATGCTAGATGGGAAGAGCTGTTACTGTTTGGGCAGACAATAACTACTACTGAGCAAATGCTCTCTCTGACAAATCTGTGGAAGTTATTGCACTTTTATAACTGTTCCATTTGTACTGCTTTATTATTGCATTTTATTATCTACCCTAATGCCTCTGGTTTCTATACTTCAAAAAAGATGGATGGTGCGTATCACCTACAGTATAAAAAAGTGGGTTTCCTCCTATAGCAAATTTTCAGCTAATTTAATACACCTGTTTTTCTATTGCCTTACAAGGCTGAGTGATATAATTCTTTTGAACAAGGAAGACAGTTGCACAGCACGAATAAACACTATGTAGCTTCCCAAGGAGAAAATACTGCTCAAAGGCAACTTTTCTCTTATTTTCCTCCTGTCTGATGTCTATTTTTAGTCAGTAATTTTATTTGAGAAACAAAATGAGAAAAGAACATTGCTATTCCTGGAAACCTTCCCATATGTTTCAGGAGCAGAAGGCTTGGATGAGAGATAGGTAGCATCTCCCTCAAAGACTATTTAGTGGCAACAGCCAACAATATCATTGGAACAGTGTTAGGAGTGTGATATTGGAGCGTCATTTCATTCTGTGACCAATCTTTGGATCAGGATCACATGAACAGACACAGATTCTAATAAATGTAATTATTTAAAAAAAAAACAAAACCAAACAAACAAAAAAAAACCAAACCCAAAAAACCAAAACAACTCGGCCAGCCATGGCCCAGGCACCCATCTGCATTGGCTCGGGCTGAGAAGTGGCGTATAAACATAATGCTGAAGTGCAGTACAAGAGAGTGATTCATCGGAGGAAACTTAAAAACCTCCAACAACAAGGTGATTCATACCTGGAGTGCTAATGGCATTTTGCAGTAACCTCAATTTACTGATTTTGCATTTCCATATCAAGTGATTTACAAGTGCCTGCATGTGCTCACATGTTTGTGTGTGTGCACTCAGATACAACTCAGCTGAAGTTATATGCGGGGGGTGTCTCTCTTTGAAGACAAGAAGCCCAGTAACATCTTTGCTGTCTAAGAGACTTAATTAGGGGGGTACTAAAGTCACTCAGGAAAATAAAATATACCTCACAGTGCATCTTCTCTGAGTTGTCTTATATCCTGAAAAGCTAAGGACAAGGTTGTGGTTGCAAATTACTTGGGTGTAAACATCAGTGATGGTTTTGATGAGAAATGTTCCCAGCTCACATGGACAATAAAACCAGAAACTTCTAAATTCACCTGTACATACACTTCATGCTCCTGGATTTCAGTGGCAGCTAGGTGCCTCCACAGCTCTGAAGAACTGGCCATTAATGTCATTCAGAAAGGTTTTAAGTTCTCACAGACTTCAGTCAAGTGTGAATTTCCATTGAGCAGTGGATGGGTTTTCAGTTCTCGGCAAGTTTATTTCCTTCCAGCAGAGGAGTAGATAAATAAATATTAATAACGGGCTGGGATATTTCGTATTTTTCTGCTAAAGAGAGTCACTTGCAAACTCTACCAAGAAATAATTAGAACTGCTGGCTTTGTGGTTTACTTGTTTTCTCCCTCTCTGTCCTTTGAGGCAAAGCTCTTTGCCGCAGAGTCCCAACACGAGTACAGGGCAAGGATCTGCTATTGAGCCTCTTGAGCTTGTCAGAATTGATGCGACATTGGTCAGAAGGCATGAAAGCAGTGAACTGTGCTCTGGACATCACGTGTAATCAGACAGGGAGAGCGATAGGGTTTGTAGAGTGATGCTGTTAGGACCTAGAGCGTAACAGAGCATTGCACTAAAGTTGTATTTGAAAGTGCTTTAGCACCTACAAGCTAGGATACACAGCCAGAGTAGCCCAAGAACATCTATTTAACAGGGAGGTGCAGTGCTTTATTTACTGCCAAAGGCAAAGCTACACAACTATCCACTCACCCTGCAGTGTTCTCCTGTTTAAAAATTACTGGCTGCCTTAACAGTACAGCTGTCTTAGCTGAGCAGTGTTTCACTTCTGCTTTTCAAGATATTTCACCCATCACTAAAGGGGAATCATGCACAGATCCTGCTGTTACCTGGAGCAATCTTAGGCGTTTGTCTTTGCTGTCTTGGAACACTGTATAGCATGACATCACTACATGAGTGGATGCTCTGTGCTCCTATATATATTATTATGTGACCTTCCCAGCAGGTTTCAGCATTTCCAACTCACTAAACTCTGACTCTGTGGGTTTCCGATGCTGTACTGGTGAGATAATCAAGTTTAGCTTAGAAAATAACAGGCCAAATTTAATCTGGATTGCACTTGTTTACACAGAGGCTGAATTTGTCCTATTTTTCCCTCACTGGCATTCACCAATCTCTTCTTTCTTTTGTAGTCATCACCATAGCAGTATCTTGCTGTCTACTTATAAGTTCAGCACAAGTGTTTTACAGTTTGAAGAGGTGACCGTGCACATGTGCAACCACAAAAGCCAGCAAGCTCACAGAGGACCATTCCCTCCTCATGACATCAAGCATGATGTGACATCCTTAAAACTACATCACCATTATTGTCTCAAAAGTCATCCTCCTTGCTGAGGTATGTATCTGCTGAGCCATCAGCAAGAGCTGTTGATGTGTCTTTTCAAGAGCAGTAGATGCTGCCAGTCACTGCAAGATCTTTGTCATTTGGATTTCCTGCATTTCAGAATTGTCACATTGTCGAGGAGGGTTGGGGAGCAATGATGGTGTTAGGGGACCTCCACATTCTGCTTCCCAAAAGATGGGCTTGCTGTTCTGCAGGACTGGCTGCTTTAAGGGGTCAAATAAACTTTCACAGGCAAGACTCTGCAAATCTTTCCCTTGCAAATCAAGATTAATTTCCACTACAACCCCAGGTGAGTGAGAACCACTGCTGCTAGAGGCTGTCCAAGGTTTTGCAGTGACCAGGCAGGACCCAGCAGCTGAGGATCCATCTCACCTATTCCGTCAGGCTTGAGCAACAGATTTCCTGAGGAAGTGCTGACCAAGCACAGTACACTGTTTTCTCAGCCTTAAGGAGAGGAAGCTGCTTCCCTTTGTCTCTGATTGAAATAGATAGTGCCTGTTTCCACGGTGATAAGAGATGCTCTGGAAAACACTATTTTGGAAATCTATAGCAGCTTTTGTAGTGCTGTGCTCTAGTGGTCTTATTAAAAGATAGTAGTAATAATAGTAAGATGGCAAGACCCTTTAATGTCAGGGGTGTAAAGAATTGGATTAAAATAGAGAGGTGTTACCTCTGGTTTGGGAGTCCTGCAAGTTCAAATCAGAGGAAACTGGAGAATTAAACTCCATAAATAACACTACCTGCCTTTTGTGTTCTGGTATTCTTCTCAAGGCCTCTCTTGTTGCTCACTGCTGAAGGAAAGATGTTGAGCTAGAGGGACCGTTGATAAGATCCTGTTCAACCCCTCTGACGTCCTTGTATCGCTGAACAGGGAATAACAGACAAATAATACTCCTAGTCATTTTGATCATGTTACACGAGTTAACTGGCTTGCACTGATGTGACTCAAGAGAGGACATGCAACTAACTGTGAAAATTTTCAGAAACATCCAAATGTCTTCGGAGCTGGACTTGCCAGAAAGCAAGGCATCATCTCACATAAAACATGTGGGATTAGGAATGGCTGGTCCTTTCACACTGGAATGAAGTAGAAAGACTTCCAGTTAAAGAAATCTCATGTAAGTCCTGTGAGAAACCTCACGGCTGGGTGATAGTCTCAGGTTAAGACAGAGGAGAGGCTTGTGGACAGGATAGAAACGAGCATTAATTCACTAGCTGCAAGTAAGCCAGGGCAGGAAGGTGAATACAGACACCCTCTGTGGGCACAGCCTGACATCATGCTGAAAGCAACTTTGGTGTGACCGCTTTCTATGTCTCTGCCTAGAACTTGCATCCTGCATTGAAGATGCTTTTCTATGAAAATCTCACCCAACATCTCTAGACCTTCACAAACAGGAGCTGCAGTCACCAAACTCAAAGCCTAGGTCATCTCTGAATGCGGAGCTCTGGAGATCACAGCTGTGGGACGCTACTGGGAATAAGAAGAGGTTACTCTGTGCAACAGGAAGGCAGAGCTCTGGGGTGATGTACTGCACCGAACTGTAGCTGCACTGAGGCTAAAATGAAACACAATTTGCGTAGCTCTCCATTTCACAGAAAGCCAGTGATGGGGGGGCGGCGGGTGACTGATCTCGGTAACTATTCACCTTCTGACATCAGAAACGTCCGATGTAGCATACAAGACTGCCGTCGCAAAATCCCTGATCAAGAACATGAAGCTCCTTCCCCTCTTCAGAGCTGCGTCCTGCTTCACGCCCCCAGGTCCCTCTTTCTTTGTACTACAAGTGATGAAGTTTTTTTTCCAGATCACATGAGCCAGGATGAAGGGGGAAAATCCTGTCAGGAACAGACATGGGCTGCAACTTCAACCTGATCAAGGGGAGATACAGAGCAGTACCCTGAGAGCTATATAAGAATGTGCTCAGCACAAGAGCAAACACTTTTTCAGGTGAAGGACTCTCATGAATCAGCCATGCATGTGAATGAAGACAACGTTTCAAGGAGGCTTGGAGCCACTAACAAAAAATGTTTGTATTTCATCATCGCCACCCTTGTTGCGTTACTCATCTTTGCATTAGCCACCATCATGGTCTTAGTTGTTCAGAGGACGGTAAGAGATTTCTTACTTTATTCATTGGCTTTTTCTTCCTTGCTTCTTTTTTTTTTTTTTTTTTTTTTCCTCTTTTTTTTTTTTTTTAATTGAAGTGNTCTATTCTGTAAATGGAAGTGGAAAGCTCATAATCCAAGAGGCAAGCCACCCTCTGTCTTGCCTGGTCAGGAGGAGAGCTGGAGAGGAGATAGAACAGTGTCTCAGCATCTGCCACCTGGTTTTACATCTGTCTCCTGTCACTTCTACAGAGAGTGACCACTGTCCAAGATGGTCCGGTAGCACCTACATGTGTTTCTCTGAAATATTGATAAATTTTAGTAATGGACATAGCAGAAGACATTTGTGTGTGTGACACTCTGTGGTGCTGTCTGCTGAGCTGCACCACGATGTGGTGAAGCAGAGATGTCTTGAACTATGGAGAGTGCTGCATGGGGGCAAAGTAGCTCACTGTCCCTTTTTTTTCTTTTTTTTTGGTCAGTTCTGTACTGGAGTGTATAAGTGGGTAAGGTCTCACAAAAACAACCATTCTCTCTGCTTACAGACATTTTTCCTTCTTAAAATAAGGATTGATTGCTCTCAAGTGAGACAGTTACAGCCAGGGCAGAGGTACAGGTGGTGGTGAATATACAAAGTGCATTTCTAATCTTACCAGGAATGTTGCGATGAACTTTACTGGGGTAAAATGACAGGTTAGAAGTTTTACAGGCTTTGAAATCCTATCGCAAAAATCTGAGTGCTAAAGTACCTCCACTACTGCTCACAGAATGAAAACACCAGCATGGGGCTGCTGAAGAAAGTTGGCCATAGAAAACAAGATATGATCTTTTAGCTCAGTATTTTCTCTTACTAAATTTACCCTGTGCAATTTGTGTGTCTTTGTATGCACATTACCCAGAAATTAAATGTTGAAGGCTCGACTGATGTACCTTTAAGTTGCACCAGAGAGGAGTCATTTACCTGAAATCAGTGTTCTTCCAAAAGAGAAGCAGTTTGGGCACAGTTAGAATGAGACATGCGGGGTTTAAGTGATAAACAGTGGGACATTAAGAGAGATCTTTAAAATAACAGCCTGGGTAATTACAGAATTGCCACAGCTTTCCTATATAACGAGGCTTTCATTTGTACTTATTATGAAAGTAAGCATTAAATTACCTCTCCATTGTGATAAATGCAGTTACACTAGTTGCCAGAGGAACAATATTACCGAAAGAGTCAAGGTTTTCATTTAAAAGAGTAATGACATTATTGCAGCTGCTTTGGAAACGAGCTTGGCTGAAGGACAAAGTAGGAAGCTGAAGTGTGTGAGAAACACAAATAAAATTGAGCAGCAATTTTATACTGCAAGAGGAATTTGGCAGTAAAAGCATAACTTCTGTTCTTGTTCTCAGGGAGCTGAAAGACCCCCAGTTCAGAAGCAGCACAGTCATTCTCCATCCATGACTGGTCTTGGATTTCCAGACCAGGGAACAAGTGTTGATTCTGTGATATGGGTTCCTCAAAAAACTGGGGGTCTTGCTCCAACAGCCACCTTAGCTCATGGTCACACTGTCAATGTGAGGCTAAGCACAAACTTCTTTGGTAACTACAGTTGTGGCTGTAGTGTGAACTTCAGCAGCTCCAGGACAGGAAGTCTGAGGGGTTCTTGTACTTGGACTCCTGTGGCCATCGAGTCCTGTTGCTGTAGGGAGTAGAACATCATCAGTTGGTGTAATTATTTGCTTTGTAACTTCTCAAGAGAGGATCAACCTTTTGTGTGATCAGCCTCTTGGGATGATCTGGTTTTCTCTCCAGATGTTGACAGCTGAATTACGTGAGTGATCCTTGACTGCAGGTGCAATGGTGGCAGCTTCTTGCCCTCCCTATGCTGAGCTGAGCTAGAAACTTGTATTTTCCTCTGTCCAAAGGAGTGTTAGAGGATCTTAGGGACAATATGGGCCTTGTCACCCATATTTTTGGTACCACTGTATTAACAGGAAGATTCTGGTGCCAAGCAGATCACACAGTCCCGTAACCCTGCTGCAGGTACATGGAAGTTGGCTGTTTGTCTTCCTTTTCATGAGTCTACACTTACCTAGTTTAAGATGAAGGAAGATGCCTTGAAAAGGGAAAATCAAACTGTGTAGAAACAAGGTACTCACATCACCCAAAATCTCGGTGCCCTGGATACAAAAACAAAGAAGCAACTACACTTCCAAAGCTGCTTCTCTGAATATAGCAGCACTTCTAATACACACAGTCCCATGCCCTCTGCATTTTCCAGCACCCCTAGAAATCTCCTTTATACCTTGTTTTCAAGAAGGGTAGCACAGCACATTAGTGTCAGATCTCGGAAGTGTCATTTTCTGGAACAAAACTACCTTTTTTTGGAACTATGTACAGTGCTGAAATAAATTCATTTCTTCAGCTTTCACTTACAGAAACTCTTGGCTTCAGGCCATTCACTTGTCTCCATCTTTGACAAGTGACTTTATTTTTCTTTGGAATAAGAATTGTTGCTGTATGGTGGTCTGTAGCCTTCATTTTGCTTCTTAACATTATTATGAAAGTGCTAAAACCTCTGGTCTTCTGCCTGCTGCATGTCATTGTTGCTGGCTATCTGTATACAGACACATCTGTGTAGATATTTATGACCACAGAGAGGTATATGTAAGATCAGTGAAAGCGTATGGGACAGAAAGGATTAGACAAATGTAATTTTAAGACACAGAGACCCTCGCAAATCTTATGCTGTACTGCAAGGTATGCTGTATCAGACACCTAGGGCACCTACCTCTATGAACAAATTCTGTCTGAATGTCCAAAGTCCATAATCTGGGATGGTCCTTCACTGCTCTGGATTTTGTAGACTTCACATTTTTAACTGCGTGGGCAACTCTTTTCAGCAGAGTTCAGGCACCAGGGTGGCAAATGGTAAGAGTTAGTGCAGGTATTTGTATTTGCTGATCTAGTCTTCAAGGCTGCTGGAGTCAAAAGTGTAAAACCCCTTTAGCAGTGGGGCTGCCACAACCAGAAATCAATCCTACAGCACCTAGCGTGTTCCTGCACTGTTTGGTGATTTACGGCTGCTCAAAAATAACCCTGTGCAGGCTGCGCCAATCGGTGCCTGTTGGCCCCCTCTGGTGGACAACCCTGACAAAAATTAAAGGAAAAAAAAAACACCTCGAAACACAAAACCCTGAAAATTGCCCTGAAAGCAGATTTACCACTCGTTGAGCACCACGGAAAAACCACTGAGGTGTTTTAGAGGAAAACTGCACTGTTCCAACTCTTGCCATCAGTATTCTGTACAGTGACAGCCACCCGCTGTCCAGAGGTGCCACTTTAATGGCTTTTGTCACTACTGGAAAAACTGAATTTCACACAGGGCTCTGTTTCCTGTGATGCTCGTTATCAGATCAGCCGTGGGGACGGTGCTCTGCTTTCTGGAGTCTTCACGTCTAGTTTCTACATTTGCCTCTTGGCAACTCACGGCCACCTACCTAAAGCTCCACCGCCGCCCTTCCCCCTCAGCCACCGACGGGTACTGATGGCTTGAGGTTAAAGCAGAAACACGGGAGAGCCTTGAAGCTTTCTTTCAAATTGCAAAACTTCTTTTGAGGACAGCAGTCCAAAGAGCTGGTCCCCGCAGAGCTGTCGTACAAACACGCTCTTGGAAGAGCCCTGGACCTAGTTAAGCTGATCCCAGGCCAATTTCTGAGGAACTGTGGTTTGGAGGTGTGTTTTCTTGGGCTTCCTAGAGGCAGATACACACTTCAGAGACCTCTGATTAAATGAATAGTCAGCTCTGACTCGTTAAAATGACCCTCTAGCAGCACCAGTCTGTCTCAGCTTGGGAAAAATTCTTGTAAAATTAAGGGGAAGAAGAAAGAAATTACTGTCATTGGCACCTGATCATTATTTTCTCTAATGAAGCAAATGCAAATTATTCTGCTTGCTGAATAAAGACTGAAATCCTTCAGCAGCAGCACCCAGATCACTCCAGACAGGATGAAATTCATTGTCACGAATTCTTCCTGAGCTGGCACTGCAGAATTTAATCTCTTTGGGCTACTACCGTGTACCTCTTTGCATTCCAAATGACAGCATTGCATGCAATATTTTTGCTGTTAGAAAAGAAAGAAGCAATGCCAGCAATATTTCAAAGCAAGCTTTAAAGTTTTATTTGAATACCTACTCAATTGTCACTAAAATAAATTGCATTAGTATCTGCTGGTTTCACCCACTGGGAGACTTCCCCAGTGCAAACACAATACATTGGTACATTTTAATTTTGTTTCTGTGGTCCTGACTACAAATCAAGCTGTGAGCCATCAGCCTTGTCCTGCACACCATCTCCAGGGGAGGGCTGCAAGGCGAACACCTCATTGATGATAATGTCTCAGCCACTTTACCAAACACTTCTTTGCAGGCAGAATTGGATCTGTTGCTTGATTTCACTTAGCATAATCTAGTTGGCAACAGAGCATGCCCTTTCTCTCATGCAAAAATGCCATTAATTCTCTGCAAAGGGCAGAAATGCTCATAAAAAGTATGGAAAAGTAATGCTTCCCTGCACCCTGAGTGCATGTGAGCAGGACCGCCCTGTGTGAGGGTCCAATACGGGAGCTGAGAGGCTCTGGCAGATGGTCCTTGGGAGGGTTTTCAGCTGAGACTGCTCTCACGTGTGCACAGGATCCACAAGAGTTTGCAAAGGAGGATGTCGTGTAGGGGACCAAAACACTTGGAAATGCCTGTTCTTTCAAACAGCTCTAGGTTCTTATTCCCCTCCTACACCAGTAGCCTTCCTGTACAGCTTAGGAAGATCACATGGAGAAATACTGTTTCAGCAGATACCGTCTCCCTGTGTTACATAGGTGTGGGGAGAGAAAATTAACAAGTCGTATATTACAGAGACCCAAACTATGAAGCCCCTATGCCATCCCTGTCGGCAGGACACAGCATTTTGGACCAAAGGATAACATTGCTTTCCCAGGAGCAGATGCAGCTCTACAATTCAGCCACAGTTGAAGACATGGTCACGTTAGGCCAAAGTCTAATCAGAAGTATTTTTAAGCATATAAGATTAGAACATGAAGTACCACAAACATGACTTCTCTCACTGTCCAACCGCCTTCTCCCCACGCCACACATCATCCTATTTACACACATAACTAAAGTGCTTATGTTTTAAGACCACTATGGATGAAATTGGCCCATGTCACAGACATGGTGTGCCTCATTTCTCCTAGGAGATATTAGATGTTCTGCTAAAGCTGGTACCAGTGTCCCATCTTCTACTTGGTCATCCTGGTCAGCCACAGGAACAGGCTCCTCAGGGAAGTGGTCACAGCACCAAGCCTGTCAGAGTTCAAGAAGCATCTGGATGATGCGCTTAGGCACATGGTTTAGTTTTAGGTAGTCCTGTGAGGAGCAGGGAGTTGGACTCAATGATCCTTATGGGTCCCTTCCAACTCCAGGTATCCTGTGATTCTATGCTTCTACACTAAATTGGTCCTGGCGTGCTTAGCCTGCACAATTAGCCCAGGTCATTGCTATCCAGATAAGAGGAGCTGGTTTCGGCTAGCCTGAGCAAAAACCACTCCCTGATACTGAAATCACTGTGGGGGTGCCTGGTGTGTGTGAGTGAAGGGATGTGACACAGAGTTTCAAGCAGAAACACTCTCAGCACCTTTCCTCAGCTGTCAGGAGAATTTCTTTGCTCCTTGAGGGCATTGCTGGATGTTTATGAGCTGTCAGTGACTTCACTTGTGCGGAAGTAATATGCAAGCAAGCACAAGCTTCAGGGTTTTATGTTTGGATAGCAGAGAGGTGTGATAAAACAAAGGCAAGACCACAGATGAAGACTACCATTTTTCGCATTTGGAGATTGTTACCTGAGAAGTTCTCAGGCCATGCTGGCTGAGGACAATTTCCCCTGGCATTTTGACCCTTGGGTTTACAGCCCAACAAGAAGTAAAAGAGGTGAAGTAGGACAACGCTGTCACTCCCAGACCCATGTCAGGGCTCTACAACTTCTATTTTCATACAGCTGGCTTCCCAGGAACAGACACTGGCTCTCCAGGGTGTCCAGTCCCACTCTGTCCTACCCTCTCCAAGCTTTGCAAGCCACAGAGTGAGGTTTGCAGGGCTTGTGCTCCCAAAACAGCCCTAACAAAAACCACACACGTTTCTTGCTGCACGGAGAGATTTGCTGGCTGTGTCAGAAATGTAGATTTTCTACATTAGAAAAAAGGGGCTGTGATGAAGGATGCCTGAGGATGACACTTGGATGAATGCAGAGACCTTGCTAGAGCTGTTTGCTCTGCAGCAATCCCTTGCTGACCAGTAGGAGCCGCACACTCTGTAGTGCCTGGCCCTGGCTCACTGTGCATCAGGTTCTGTGTTGCCTTCATGGCATGCAATAGAAATTTTTAAGATGCACTTTTAAAGCAGGGGCGTACTTTTAGAACATGGATATGCCCTGCTCCCAGAATAACCATCCCTTCTCTTGCTTCTCTTTCAGGCAGCTGATCCTGCCATGGAAGGCATTGCAAAACCTTTCACGACAGGTAAGGTATCTAAACAATACAAGCAATTTGTCTCATCTGTAATCCAAATATTGCCCAGGCACACAAATAAGCCAATTGTGCACATCTTAGCGTTTCACACAAAGTTTGTTCTTGGTGAAAAGCCAAGGCAGTGGAAAAAAAAAAAGAGAAGAAGAAAAAAAGCTTTCAAACTACTTGGTACCTCCGGAAACCAGCGCATGGCTGAGGAAATAACAACTGGGTCTGAATCTGCCCTGAGGTGCCTTTGCAAGAGTGCCTTTTTGCCAGAAGATGTGAACATCAGTCTGACTATTAGGTCTTATTTTAAGGGCTGGCTCTTGCACGTGTGGGTGTAACATCCCTGTCTTCACATGGGTGCAAATGTGCTGGCACGTATTTCAAAACAACTGAAACTCCTCCTGTACTGCCCGGCCTAGAGCAGTCATGTGTTTCCTACTGGTTTGCGGGGAGAAGGCAGGAGGGAAGGGGTGGGTCTAGAAGGGACAAGTGGGGAACAGCAGCAAGAGGCACAGACCAGGGAATTAAAACTGTTGGAGTATGAGCACAGGGAGCTCAAAATAGGAAAAGAAACCTGTCTAACTGGACTAGCAGAGAGAGAGTACCAAAATTCTGCTTTTTCTTAGTATGAACTGGGGGAGCACTACTTATTTCATTGACAGTTCCTCCCTGGTTACACAGGTCTTAGCACCAAGTATTTTGACTTGCAAATCCAAGATCATACTCAGTTCCAGAGGACAGGAGAGAGCATTGTCTCCCACTCTACAGATGGGAAACATGAAGCGCAGTGTTCATCTAGAAGCGATGGCAGAACGGGAAATTGAAGTTCAAGGTCCAGAGAGTCCTAATCACGTAACCATCTTTTCTGCAGCTGCATTTTTGCACACAGGGGACATAATGCATCATTTAGGCAACATGTACTCTATCCTGGAAAATTTTTTAACCCAGGACCCCTCCGTATGGGGGTTATTTCATAGCTCATAGGTCTCAAAGTAGTCCCTGCATTGTACTATGTCCTTCCCGAGAACTTCACATCTTGCTTAACCATCATTTTTTGTTTTAAAATTCCTCTAAATCCAGGACTTTCTTTTCCCGTAGGATGTCCTTAGGACATCCTAAGCACATATTGCTTTCTCTTTATCAACCTAAGTATCTCCTTAAGTCTTTCTTAAGTCTTCTAGTGCTTTATTTTGTACCTGAAGTTCCTCAGAAATAAAGGAGGGTCTGAACATGCAAGGCAGTTTTGAATAAGGGCACTGGACAGTCACATCACCGCGCCACTTCAGTGCATCCCAAAAGGTTCCCAAAAAGGAGCTTTGGAAACCTAATGGGCTGCAAAGCATCAGCCTTGCTGCCCATGGTCCCCCACATGATGATAGAGAGTCCCCAGAAGCTGTGAGGGGGTACGGCCCAGAGCAGAACCTCTGCTCCTATAAACCAGCATAACCTCTGAGAAGTCACCGGAACCATGTTGGTTTTCCTGGCTGAGTTTTACAGCCAGTTAGGAAGAGGTAGTGAAAGCTGTTGGTGTGGAGGCTGGTGACTGACAGCGGAGGAGCCACAGAGACTGCAAGACAGTAGTATTTCACAGCAAAGCACGAGCGATACTGGCATTCCCAGGGCAGGGAGGAGAGGCCTCACTAATCACAAGTGCACTGTGATTGATAAATACATATCTATATATATAAAATTTCGTATCAGGAAACCTGTGCCTTTTGCTCTTTCTCCTGGCAGGTGCCAGGCAGGAGGAGTGTGCTCTCTCCAGGAATGTATAAGGTGCGGTTTCATCAGCCAGAAACCTTTCTGTCTTTGGGTCAATATCAATTACAATCACCCTCTCGTTCTGAATTCTGCTGCTAACTCTGAGATGATGCCGTTAACGAAAGACAAAGGAGGGAATGACAGAGAAACCCCATAAGACAGGAAGAGTTGCTGAAAGCTGTTTGCAATGGGTGTGAGTGCTGCACCAGCCTGCCCCTCACTGCCTGCCAGTCTCTACTGTACGTCTCTGGCAGGGTAATAGAGCATTAAAGTGTGAGCGAATTACAACAGTCTTTCATTTTTCTCTTAAAATGCACAAACCAGGGCTAACTGATTAATATATCCCAGCGGGTAATTTACTGAGGCCCCCTCAGCAGGGACCTCTTCTGTCACCCACTGCCAGGCATCGCTTGCGGACTTCTAAGCCGGGAGTCGTGGCAACCGCTGCAAGGTCCCATCCAGCGGTTGCAGAGCAGCAGGGAAAAAACGTAAGAGACATTTCAGGACGGGGACTGTGGTGAGGCTGAAGTTGCTGCAGGCTTAGATTTGGATCCATCTCTGCCTCTCAGGCAGCCCAGATGTTGATGGTGTAAATTGGATGTATTTTGTACTCACCTTGTTCACAGCAGGGCTTCGAAGCCCTGCCTTGTGAAAGTGGGCAAGCAAGGGAAAAAGTGATCATTGCCGACTTGCCAGGTTGGTGCTCAGTTGGTGCCCCGTTTGGTACCACTAGGGAGCCTGAAGGTACCTACGTGCGCAAAACATCTCAGAGATGCTAATGGGGGATGCAGGACTGTGCTGGTGGGAGCAGCTGGGGTTCACTCAGGCAGAGACTGCACTGTAATGCAGATGGCAGTGGGCCAGACACGGCTACATCTCTGAATTAGTTTTGTAATATTAAAGCAGGCAAAACATGATTTCATTTAGGTTTCCAATGAGATTATGTTCTATTATTAGCTAACACCAGTGGGCACTAAAGCAGATTTATAGAAGGTTTGCATTCTTGACTCAGCTGTCAGACCTCAATGGGTGGGCTTGGGGGAATCCACAAGCAGCAGCTGAAAGCGATGCAATGTCAATTAATTAAATGTTTATGTGAAAAATGATATCAAACTCATCAAAACCTCTGTGCCATAGTCAGTGGAATACCTGAGCAACAGGGGGAAAGAACTGAATTCATCATGAACTAAATGTGAAATGTTCTTTCTGTGGAACGATTTCTCCATGGAAACTCATCCACATTTCATAAATATCAAATCATATATTAATATGGGCCAGTGAGGTATTATTGTTAGGTTCGTATTTTAGAGGAAAACTGAGTCACAGAGAAATTTGTGACCTGCCACCATCTGCAGAGGTTCAGCCTTCACCTGTTCCTCGTGGTCCTCTCAGACCCTTGTTTCCCTATGAAGGCCGCAATCCTGGACCGGTGCCTTTTCTTGTTGATTTGAACTACAAAGACACGATACCAAAATCTGTTCTCATTTGCAGAAGGAGAAACCTGCAGATACACATATCCACACACACAATATTTCTACACATTTTTGTCTCATGGTAAGATCCATTAGCAGCTGATAGACAGATCTGGAGAGGAAACCGAGCACCCAGTCACAGCTTCGATGGGAAATAGGTTGCCAAATAAAAACCTGACTCTGAGAACTTAAGATAATACAGGTGACCCTTGAGTAAATCAGTCTGAAGCCAGAGAAGCAAACACGTTCCTCCGAGTTTGCAGCAATAGCTCTGAGTGCAGTTTGGCCTTCTGCAACTGAATCTGGTCTCTTCCAGCCTGGAGTCGTCCCAGCACAGCACTGCTGAAATTGCTGGGGTGTTCATCACAAATCCCACGATGGTTTTTCTGAAATACATATCAGATGTTTGGCCCTATAGATTTTTGCTTTTTCACCTTCTGTCTGTGCCTGAGTTTGTGTGCACATCTGTGAAACTGTGTAAGCTTTTCTGCCCGCTCGTGGGAGGTCAGGGCAGATGCGTGTGTTTCTCAGTTCAAAAAATTTTGGCAAGCCTGGGCTTGCAAATGCTAGAAAGAGTGCACAGGCATCCTCCTAGGCAAGCATCCGGAGGAAACTGCAGCTAGACAGATTCCAGTTAGTCATAACGGGGGCTGGTTGCTTATTTAATTAATAATGAAGATCAGTATTACTACAAAATGCTGAATGCTAGATCTTCTGCTGCTCCAATACTTAAACCACAAGTTATAGATGAATATATATATATATATCACAAGCTCATGAAATTATGTGACCTCTGCCACACTGACAAGTAGGCCAAAGACTTGACTAGTTTTCACCTTAAACTCTGCAAGTTTTGCAGTAGTCAGGTGTGCAGTGATGAGTAGTTCATTAGAGGTTCTTAAAGGTTCCTAAATTTGGAGGAAAGAAAGGGATACTTAAGAAGTTTACATTTTTGGAAGGAGTTTAAATTGCCGGATGAGTTCAGCTCCCTTTCAATGCACAGAACCAGAGCGACAGTCCTCGGGCTCCCAAGGACCAAAGGCACTCGGTGGACCTGTGACCGGCACAGCCATGAGCAGAGTCTAGCTCTGTCACTGAGCCCAGGAGGGGACATCACCCAGGCGGCACTTGTCACAGCATCACGGCAGCTGTTTGCAGGACACTTGACTGGAAGGAGGAAGTTAGCTACAGGGAGTTCAGAAAGTGGCTGCTAAGAAATAAAATTAGGCAAGTTCTGCTATGGCTAGCACGCTGACAGAGATGTGTGATATCATCTTGCCTAGTTTTATAAGCACATCAGTTGGATGGGGGTACGGAAGAACTGAAAGCTGTTCGTTGCCTACCCGTACTTCTTCACCTCGTAAGACAAGTTCAGGTTTTTGACCTGTTCTTGTGCCTTTCCACACTCAGCCTCCAGCTAGTTGCAATGCCATGTGCACTGCAGAGGAATATCACTGTAAGAAGGACTGGTACGAGGACAAGCCTCAAGAACCCCATTTGAGGGGCTTTCCATGTCTGAGTAGCAACACTTTGCACTGTGGCATGCCACTTTCAGCTCTCGGTTTCGCTGCCCTTTGACTGTGCTCCCATTATACCCACCTCAGAGGTGGGGAAACTGAGGCAGCCAGCAGCAAGGAGAAGTCCCCAGGCAGTCACGTCTCCTCAGACCTGGCTGGCAGCAGCCCGTATATCCATGTGTCCCACAGCCTTGGGGTTTCTCCCGGCTGACAGACATGGCCTCTTCAGGTCCTGCTGTGTTTTGATGAGTCTCTTTCCATTTTGCACTGCAGGTGGAAATCATGGGAATGTCAGTGAGGCCACAGCTCCACCGAGTCCCAATTCACAGTCCTGCAGCATGGCCCCTTTGGCTCGGTGGGGAAAAGTTGCATTAAGCTCACGGAAATAGGCTGGTGGGTTTCCTCAGGGCTGTGCCCTCTGGGTGCTCATCCTATGGTAAAAGTGGTCAGGAAGCCAAAAGTGAATTATCGCCTGATAGGTTCTCCAGAACAAAGTAACTGAAATGGCTTCCTGCTAGGGCTCGTTCCTTATCAGCAGGCTTCCCTCAAACAGCCTGATCTACAGTGTCCATGCATCACAGCAGACAATGAAACCAGTGTGGTCGTCGTCTTTAGTCCCAAATGTGGCTTTGCTTTTCCTCCTTCTCACAGTGTTTTTAAGCTCATACAACCCTGTTGACCTCAGTGGGATTACTTCTGATTTACAGCGTTACGAGTGCAAAGATAATTAGGTGATGTGATCTAACATATCCATTGATCAATCCTGAAACTCGAGCAGTTTCAGTCTCTCCTGGCTTCCATTGAAGTGTTTCAGATAAAATAATTAATTTGAGAAATAAAACTAGAAAACAGTTATAAGCTGCCTCAGCAGTGCAAGAACCGGAAATGTCTTTATAAAACAATGTTTTTTCCATATAATTGCCTTCTCAGAAACACAGCCATTGTCACCAAATAAATGGCTTAAACATATACACACACAAAACTTGCTGACATCAATAAATGCACGTACAGCTTTGGAAATGCAAAATGCTACCTCAGTGAGGGGTAGATCTCAAGAGATGCCATGAATATCCTGAGACAGCTCGTGACTGATCAGGCTCCTGGCAGCACCAGGCTGTTTGTGTGCAGGCGCAGCACTTTGCTTGCTTAGCAGATGCTGCAGGACTGCAGCTTCCAAAGTCTGCTTGAGCAGGAGGGGATTTTCTGCTTTATAGGGTAAACCCCCTAAATGACACCGAATTTCTGTGAAAATATTCTCCCTTCTTGCAGGACACCTGTAGTGCGAGTGGGCTCAAGGTGCTGACAATGCTTTACCAGAGACTGTTGCTACCATTCTAGCAGCTTTAGTTTGAAATCAGGGCCAGAAGGGTTTTCTCCTATCCTATGCTGTATCTCCAGATCTCTGTAGTGTCTGTGCACTCACTGTAT
The DNA here is from genome assembly GCA_013399095.1 of Psophia crepitans. Classification (NCBI taxonomy): domain Eukaryota; kingdom Metazoa; phylum Chordata; class Aves; order Gruiformes; family Psophiidae; genus Psophia; species Psophia crepitans. Next base: position 20,655 of record VWZZ01005642.1, read on the forward strand.
TGACATGACTAGCATCAGGAAAGTAGGCTTTGGTATTTTCTTTGGGGGTTTCCAGTGCAACCAAGGAACTTTGATACATGACTTAATCGTTCTTGGAAGGCAGTGGGAACCTGCTTCCCTCAAAAGTGTTTCAACTGCTGAAATCAGAACGATTGTGATTCTTTCAAGACATCTACAGCCTCCTTCTCCAACAGCGTGAAAAGGGGCCAATGTTACAAATCACCAACCAGGGGACTTGTGTGTGGGACCAGCTTCTCCCTGATTTATGCATACTCCTGACCGAGTACCTCTTAGAAACCAGGCCATAGAGATACTGCAAGGGCCTGGGGCTTTGGATCACTTTTTTGTACCCTTAGTTTCAGGAATCCTATGAAACATAAGATCCTTGCCTCACTCTGCATTTAATAGACTCCTTCTTGTTCATGCAAGGAAGAGGAAATACGCTGTCTGATGTCATGGAGTAGCATCAAGATTTAGTAGAACTTAGGTTTGTGTCTTAACTGGTCCTTCAGAGACCCTTGTAGGGCTGGCAACTCATACCAATTTTATAAACTGAATCGCAGGAACTCAGGTGATTTGTCTGCCATGGGAGAGGGGAGTATAATTTGGTAAGGCTTTACTGGAATGCCTTCGTATTTGATTCTGATGTTCAGCTGTAGGAAATTCCCAATCTCTCATCTGAGCTCCTATGCACATCCCTTCCACAGCTGCAGCAGGGCCAGGAGATGTAAAGAAGGAGGGCCAGGGCAATGACAAATAGTCATTCATCTAGTGAAGGGTGTCCCTGCCCATGGCAGGGGGGTCAGAGCTAGATGATCTTTGGGGTCCCTTCCAACCCAAAGCAGTCTGTGACTCTGTGATCTGTCAGGATGCAGTCATCGGGTCATATGCTTTTTTCCTGGATCTGTATTTTGTCTTTGTATCCTGTGGGCTGCACAGGGCAACACAAACTCTGCTCTGTACAATCACAGCATAAAGGAGGAATAAGCAGTGCCGTTCAATGAACGCCCAGAAAGGTCAGAGGAGGAAAGGCTTACACAGAGCAGGTGGGAAGGTGGGGTGTGGCTGGAAGGGAGACGGCATGCAAGAGCAAGCAGTAGGATGCAGGAGCTGGGATGCAGGAGCCGGGATGCCGGAATGCAGGAGCTGGGATGCCGGGAGGTAGGAGCCGGGATGGCGGGATGCAGGAGCCGGGATGCCAGGATGCCGGGATGCAGAAGCTGGGATGCCGGGAGGCAGGAGCCGGGATGCCGGGATGCAGGAGCCGGGATGCCGGGATGCGGAGCCGTGACAGCCCCGCGGTGCCGGCAGAGCCGCCCGCAGTGCCGGGCGCGGCCGCGGGGGGGAGAACCGTCCCCGCCGGGCGCTCTCGGAGGGGCAGCCCCTGCGCCTCCCCGCCCCGG